>OW285197.1:6592349-6803022 GCA_935421135.1 Bugulina stolonifera | reverse complement strand
TCCAATAACAATCGGTGTATCAAGTTTTATTCGCTCTTTAGAAGTTTGCACTTCATATAAATCATCCCCAAGTTCATCAAGCGAAAGGAAGTGTTTGCTATTCAACAATTTACTAAGTTTACTTTCATCAGTCACATATTTCACATCTGTAAACTTTTCTTTGTTAGTAATAGTTGCACCGTAAATTACATTACCACAAAGTTTAGCAGTCTCAGCCAAAATTTTCATAGAAGTGTCTTTGTCTGCCTCCCTGCGCATGTTGCAGACTGCGTTACCAAATTGTTCAAAACATTTGTGACCTTTAAACTGAACTATTTGATAAACATTTGTTACAATCAGTCCATGTGCTAAATACCATTGCAACAACGATGAAAGAATCAAAATCTTTTTACCAAAAAAGCTTCCAATCAAGCTCTTTTGTGGTTGCCTCAATAAATCATGTTTTTCAGAATAATCACGCATTATGTTGGATAAATCAGATCTATCAATTAGAGAATGTTTAAAGATAGGTGGCATTTCTGAAAACATAGGTTTTAAGTTTTCTGGAACATGGATATCACACTCAATAAATCCATAAAACCGCTTCTGTCTAACAGCATCAAGTATTTCTGCTTCTGTCATTGGATTGTTTTCTTCCATCTCACGTGAAAGATAAGATTTTAAAAAATTTCTGCAAAATTGTGAAGATTTTTTAAACTCCTCCCACTCACACTCATAAATAACGACAAGATTGTACCCCAAAGATTTGACGTATGACTCTTTTGATTTAGTGTCATCATGAAGGTCACGGAGTGACTTATTATTGATTGGATTGAATGTCATACCTCTTGTTTTAGGACAAGGTGTTTTACCACCTTTGTGACCATGAAATAAACAGCCATGAAACTGATACACAGTATTAGTAGCTTTACAGTACCCATCAACTGGAAGTGCATGCTGCCCGATTTTCTGCTCACCTTTATTAAACTTGTGTTGAATATATTGGTCGTATATATGACTCACAAACTCTAGCCACTCCTGACTCAATCTTCCAAAATAATCAGAAAACTGTGGTCGAAAGTTATTTTCAACTTTCCGTCGAATGATAGATCCAGTTGGTAACTTTTGCATGGCGCAGTATAGATAGAGTGCATTAGCATCAAAACCATAAACTGTTTTACACAATTTTGCAGAGTTACCCAATTCAACCTTTCTCAAAAAAGTCTTATTCATTTCATGGTATCGATGAAATACAATACTTGGTCCACCAACAATGTTACTTCGGATAGTTCGATGAAGATCAGCATTTTTCCGTCCAATCAAAGGGATAGAAAATTCATTAGCATTTGATTCTAAAAACAACCACTTTGTTGCCAAAGAAGGAACACTGATTCCATCTTTAAACATGTCAATTCCTTTTGCTCTGTAAACTTTATGTTGTTTTTCAATTGCCTCCAAAAATGGAACCACATCAAGGTTGTTGTAGTAAATCAGAAAATCACGTAAAGTTTCCATATTATTCGATTTCCACACATTTTGACATTGAACATACTCCTCTGAAGAAATATTAGTGTTTGTTAAACTGCTGTAAAATTGTTCATGTGATGGCAGGCATGTCTCATCTAACTTAGCAAGTGACGTTACATACTCATAGGGAAAATGACCTTTTTCCATTTGACAGTTATAAGCTTTTATGAAATTTGCATAAGAAAACCCAGGAGCAATAAAGTTAATAATATCTAGGAACTTTAGATTACAGGTTTTAATGCACTTCATGGAGTTATTTCGTTTTATTGCAAATAGAATTTTGTCATGTTTGAGTAAGTATTTTACTAAAGGTGTACGCATACAATTTATATCATATTTTTGACTGTTAAAACCTAAAACAGGTAGCTCAGATATGTATGCTTCAAGTTGGGAAATCAAGTTTTCAATTGAATTTCTTTCATAAACTTTATCATTGGACCATTTTCTTCCTTTAAAGGGTTTCTCAAGAGAATTTTGCAAAAATTTATATAATTCGAGACCATGGAAAATGTCAGCAAATTTTTCTAAACATAGACCCTTTGCAACCTCACTCATTTCTTCTAGCTTTAAAACAAAATTTTCCACAAGTTTATCTATATCACCATCAGATACTAAGCAATTTGGAGTTGTATATCCTGGTATGTTAGAACAAAGACTGATACTCATTAAAACATGCTCTGAAGTAAATTTCAACTGTGATGAACTCAAACATGTAGAAGGTGCAAGAAAACATTCAATGTCAAATGTAGCTCGAAAGGGATAAAATCGCAGATCATGTGGTACAATAATTCCAGTTCTATTTTCTATCAGCTCAAAAATGTTTGCTTTTGGAAAAAAGCTCTCATGGGGAAAAATAAGTTTAGATTGAGATTTTGAGCAACCAGGAGTATGTCTATTTAAACGGTTTCTTAGAGTGAAGCAAGATGAACAATATCTGCACTGGTAGCACTTACTAAATGAATTAATGTCTTTGATCAAGCATAAATGATTTTTGACAGCACATAAATTTAGTTCCCTGTTAAATGATCGAAATGATTGATAAAGGATTGATGCTCTTTCATCTTTGTTAAACTTATACACAGTAATTTTAATTTGAAACAAACTTTCTAATAGTGGAAAATCATGCATTGTTACCCCTTCAAATTTTTTGTTTGAGTCAATCCTGGTTGCTTTGGCAAATTTAAAAAACAATTTTTGAGTAATTGGTTTCAAGTTTCGCAAGCACATGCATCGTCTCTTACATGAACATGTCAGTCTAAGAGCCAGGGCACGAAAGAAGCAAAGATTGTCATCAAATGGTTTGTAGTGGTCAGACAGCAGTGATAGTATTGACTTATTTTTCATAATATACTCTGGCAGCTTGACAGATGCACCAAACTTTCCAAATCCAAGTTTTGTCAAATAGAATGATAAATTTGTAATCATGAGTACACCCCAGGAACTATTTGGACGTTGAGTAACAGCATGGTTGTGTAAGTCAGTCTGGTTAATTAGATCACACAGTTTCATCAAATCAGAAAGTGAACTAACTTGCTTTGGAGAACTAAATAATGCAGTGTTGTTTGATGAGCTATGGAAATACCTTAGTTCATGTGAAACTTTGTGTTGAAGAATAAATCCAATACTACACTGTAACTTGACCTGACTGTCTAATTTATTAATCCAAAGATTTGTTAGTGCTTGCTTCATTTCATGTTTTTGATTCACCATTCGAAAATTAAAAATGTCCACAACTTTTCGACATTTAAAATATGTTTTAATTGATTCCCATCTCTTTTCTATTAATTTATCAATAGAGCTAATCCCAATATTTCCTGAACTTGATTTTGCACTTTCATCTTCATTTTTGTGAGTGTGAGCAGATGAAATCGATTTTTCACTAGTTCTTCCACCACCAACTTGAACCACAAGACGTTTTTGACAATTAATCATGTGTTTTTTGACAAAAGTTTGAGTTGAAAAATAGTTCTGACACTTTTTACATTGAAATCCTTTAAAATTTTCATCATGAATAGATCTGATATGACGCTTTAAATTGAATTTGCGTGAAAACTCCTTAAAACAAATTTTACATTGAGGCATTGTTCACGTGAGAATGAGTGAAAGCTAGCAGGTAAAGTAATTTTTCTTCTTACATACGTTAGTTGCTTTGGTAATAGAGTGTGGTGCTGCTGTTGCTTCCCTTTCCTTTCTTATACTGTTCACCAGAACTGTCACGAACTTGGCTTCGGAAGTCCCAAGAGTCACTGCTCCATTCACTTGCAGACACACCGACGTGATAAGCTGTTTTTCAGTTGAAACAGATGTCGCCTCCTCAAATGTTAGCTCTCTGTCTCCATCATAGAAGCTACAATAAAGATGTTTATCAAGCATGATTCATATCAAATAAGTGGATGAACAAATATAATACCATGATAATCATTGAAGTAAATTAAACTTACGTAGTGTCACTTGACCTTGCGTTTCCTCTTATGGGAAGGTAGCAGTGTGACGAAGCTGTCCTGTTTTTCACCTGGTATCCCATTTTTTCAATCTTTGACTCAAGTTGACGTATCACCCCAACAACTCCACTTCCTGATGTCAGCCGAACTGAATATCCCACAATATCTCCTCCAAATGTTCCATCTACCCATTTTCGTTTTGGATAAACATCTTGAATAAACACAAAAAACCAATTCATTGGATAGCATCATCAAATTGACTATAGCTGGATTTTAATAGTAGTGCATATAAAATCATTATCTACTTACACCCCATCGTTATTTGTTCTCTTGCCACAATCATGATAGGACGCTTTTTTGGATCGTCCTTGTGGAATATTCTCATCCTTTCATTCTCCTTCTCCTCTTCATTAACCTACACATCACATAATTGCAATTATTCAATCTGTTCATGTAGGAATGAGCAGCCAGCGTTAATTTTTGATACAAATTTGGAATTATCTCCTCTTTTTAATTATTGTGTCGAGTAGACAACTCTGTGAAACAGGTTTATGTTATCACATCCAGTTATACTTTACAAGTAAAACATTCGTGAATAAAGTACATTACTCATGGGGACTAATAAGCTATTGATCATAACTAGAAGTTGTCCTCTCACAATTTATCTTCCTCACATAATGAAGAGGAAGAAAAATTGGGAGAGGGTAACTTCTAATTATGATCAACAGCTTATTAGTGCCCATGACGTTACTGGTTGCACACAATCACATTGTCTGCTAGCCACAGTTATAAAATATATTTCAATTTTGATACATGTATATTAACATTTTAAAAATAACAGTTGAGAATAATAACCAATTACTCTGATAAATCAATTTATGTACCTCTATTTGGATGTCTTTGACATCAGTGTCCTCTATCCTTAGCACATAAACCTCTTCTTCATCTTCCTCCTCTTTTGTTTTTGTAGGTGATGAATGAAGAACTGGTTTGAGAGGTACACGCCTTTTAGGCGTGTATAGGTGTGTTGGGGGGAGGAGAACGCATTCATCATCCTCTTCGTCAATTATCACTGTGTCTGCTGAGATAGAAAATATCATATTAAGAGCAAATAATTCCTTTCTAAAGTAAAATCCACCAAAAAGTTTTAATTTATTTGATGAAAAATAATTTTCTACTTACCATCTGATTCACATCCTTTTGAGTTTTTCTCAAGTCTGTTTTTCACGAACTTCCTGTTCCATTCCTCAAACAGTTTTCTGTTTTTCTCTATATCTTCTTTTGTCTCTTTATTGGCATGAGCTCTTTTTGCCGACACATCATCTTCGTAGTCATCCTCCTCAGGCAAAACAAGTTTTCTTTTAGCTCTGTTTGACTACAAAATTTGACCGAAAAAAAAGTTAAATGTAATCTTTCACAATTTGAGCAATAACAAAATAATTGAACACTTCTACTCAAACAATATCTGTAATTTAGTCAACTATAACTTACCTTGACAGGTGCCTTCCCCTTTCTTGATGTTGACGGCTTTGAGACCATCTCATCCCTATAGGATCCATCGCAGATAGCCTCATCGTCAATGAAGGCTTTTGCTTGCTTGGACAGTTGACTTTTCTTCATCTAAATCACAAAAAAATATAACTGTTATAATGTCATTATATTTAAAATGTAGATAAAAACTAAAAAAATTACTTTTTCTAATAAAATTTTTTTTCACAGAGCCTTGCCCTACCTTAAAATGAATATTTTAGGTGTGATTTTGTTTAAAATTCTATACATACATTTTCACCCATTTCAATACTTTCATCTGTGTCAGAATATTTTAGATCCATCCAACATGGACATTGTGCACACCCATCCCATTCCATACCACAATAACTACATTTCACCAATCCATTTGGTAAATTATATGCTGTCATCTAAAAAATAGTCCACTTAATTTTTAGATCAAGAATTATTCTCTGTCTATGCCTAGCACAACTTAAATTAATTTTGACTGGTTTGAATCAGTTTAAACAAGTCTAAATTAAAATTATTTAAAATAAATAATATTACTTACCTTCAAGTTCAGATTTCTCTGCAGCTCAAATTGATTATTTGGTTGAAACACCAGTGAATGCAAACATTGAACAACCCTGTCTCTTTTATAGACCTTGTACCTATCAATCATGTTTATCCAAATTTAATCTCCCAGGTTAATTGCTTTTTAATAATATCCCACCCATATTTCTCTACTTCATCCAATCGTTAGATTTAGAGGGAGTGGCCTTTATTTTATTAGTGTATGCTATCACTTGCAGCTTGCCTAGACAACACACACTAACCATGAGCAAAAGGTCATTGGAACAGATGCTATCATCGAAAATCTATGATGATGAAAGAAAAGCTAAGAAATTTGCAGCTAACATTTCAAAAGAGGACAGGTACAGGCTTCATATGTCCATACAATACTTTAAATATGTTCGGTTGGATAGAATGAGAGAGCAAGTAATTTTAAAAAATGCTCTACGCCGGTTACAAGAAGTGCATGGTGACCCAACACTTGGGGAGGAGAACCTTTACTTGATTTACTTTAAGACTATATATAATTAAAAAATATTTGCTGTGGAATATACCTACAGGGGACACTGCCACATTAAATAAAGGGTAATGCGCCATTATGTCTACCTCATTCAGGTGGTGTGGAAAAGACATATATGTATATTTTCAAAATTATCCCAAAGATGAACATACAAATTCACTACATAAAAATATATGCATAGTAATATATTTTATCCCTGCATATTATATGAACAATTAGTACATTCATGGCGTATAACATCATACATTGAATATACTGTAATAAATCACAATATCCACCTGCTCATGAACAAGCTACAAATAGAACAATAATCCCCCCATACTCTTTACTTCTCATCAAATCTAAGTGAAATAAAAATACATATACATTTTATCTACTAATTTGAAATTTGTTGGTATCACTTATCTACATAGACAACCATTGGATCATTAAATATTTCTGAACGAAATCTATACTTGTCCTGACTATGAGGTTTCATATCGACAAATAAGTACCCATATGGCTTTGAAACAGCATCTTTGTAACACTGAGTGATAAACCGACTGTTTCCCATTTGTTTACCAAGGGTTGTTATTGTTGATGAATCTCTCACTGACTTCAATAACCAGAGGTAGTGGGTATTTAGACTGATTGTTCGAAAATATTTTCCTTTCTCAAAAAGATTCTGAATTAATATGACGACGCTATAATTGAGATGATGTGAGTATTTTGTATAAAGATCACACACTGCTTCTGAATCAGCTACAGTGTTCATAAGGTCATCAATAATTATTATTCTATGTTTGCCATCTCGTGATAGATCCTCTATTTTGGTGATCCCTTCATGAAACTGAATTGGAAATGGACATTTAATTGTCTCATACAGATTTTGCCATACACTGTAGTTAATAATACACTCCACAGGAGTTGGATGAATGAATTCAGCACTATTCTCCAGCAAAGACTTCATTAATACACTCTTTCCACTACTGGTTGGACCTGTAACAACAGTTAACTGTGGAAATGACTGTGAACATGATATTTTAAACACCAGACACATCAATATTTATGTTGATTTTGTTTTTCCATTTTTCCACACAAGTAGTAAATCTGATTAGTTATTTCTTTGAGCTTGGAGAACACATATTTTTTGTGGTCAGTTTCATTAAGTATTTTAGATATTTTTGGATAATGTATTTTATTTAATTATGAAAAGTTTAATACCTTACCCTACCCCAATGCCCTTATTTTATTCATCAAGACAGACTTGAAAGTATCATTCATTTCCTGAGGTTTGTTTCATTTCTACTTAATTATGAAAAGCTTGATGCATTGATTCCTTATACTATCCCTATACCCTTTTATCTCATGCTTACCCTGTTCCAATGTCCTTATTTTATTCCACCAAGACAGACTTGAAAGTATCATTCATTTCCTGAGGTTTGTTTCATTTCTACTTAATTATGAAAAGCTTGATGCATTGATACCTTGTACTATCCCTAAACCCTTTTATCTCATGCTTCAATGAAATTCCTTGTGGTTAAACTCTGCAGACTATACTCTTTTATAATCCCTAAACTTTAGCAACACCACATTCTTTCTACCTGGAATGAATATTAGATTATAATATATGTATATAAATATAGTTTACCACTTATGATTCCAGTAAAAGGTCCATGTAGAGTAACATCAACTTGAGGGATATCCATCTTCAATGTTAAAGTTGGTAGATGAATTTAAACTTGCAGAATTTAAAATAATTTGCCTTAAACTTTTTAATTGATCAATTGACGTATCTTCTTTAGTTAAAGAAAAAATTGTTAAAGAAACAAGAGCGGTAACACAGAATAATATTATTGATAACAAGCTTCTATGTTGTTGCAAGATTCCCCTAAAAAGTGCTTGATGTTGCATATTGAAAGGTATACAAAATACTAAATCCACTTTTGATAAATTACACCTTTTATTGCTTAGATAAAATTGAGGAAACAGATTGTAACAAAAAATTGTATTGGTCACCAATAGCGTGCCCTTCAGCATAATGTAAACATTTGCTAACCAGGTACTTTTTTCTATTTCTTGTTTTCCAAAATGACCGATTACATTTCACGTCTGACTCTGGTAGGAGAGGAAATGAACTCATAGCTTTTTTCAGTTCATTCCATTTCATGGTGTTAATACATATGTTTGCATATTTGAAGCATAATCTTTTTGCATATCCACACTCTTTCAGCAGCTGTTCATTCCAGAGAATAAGGCAGGTGTGTGATGTAAATTTATCTGGATACACACAGGCATCACAAAGAAGGTATTCCATGGAAAAAGTTTTCTTCCACAGACACTTTCCAATATAATAGAAAAGGAACTCATCAGATAATACCTTGTCTTTCAATTCATCTTTTCCGATTATGTGAGCGAATTGGTTGTATACCATAAGTCCATAATCATCCATCATATTTCTGTAAGAAAATTAATTATTAGCTTAGTCATCCACAGAAAAGATTCAAGCTAACAAAAATGTTTTAATTACATGTAGGTTACAAATTAATGAGAAATGGAGAAAATACTTAGACTGTTAATTATCGATCAAAGGCCAACCTCTATCTATCCTTCAGTCAAGAGATTCCTCTCTTTCCTCTAATGTAGAAATGAAAGAGATTGTGGTTGGGTGAATTACTTTAAGCTCTTTTCAGGTTTCAAGTCAACCTAGCCACTTTATTGGTTGCAACACAAAATTTTTCATTAGACAATTAATCTCAATCGTGATTTTCTTTGACAGCTAATGTATATATAAGCCTGTACAATTTGTACCACTTTACTTCAAACTGAAAACTGAAATGGAGCAACTCAGTCTAAACTTGAATGCAGATTTGCTAAAAAACCTCAACCAAAGAAAGGAGTTGGAGGAGAAAAGTCAGCAAGTACTGAAGGAAAAGAGGAGGATGGAGAAGGCAATAACTCAAATTGAAGCCCTCTCAAATGCAAAGGTGGCAGGATATAAAGCTCTGCAGCCGCATCTCCACCAACTGAGGCAAGCCTTGTTTCAAGAATACAAAATATTCTTACAACTGCAGAGCGATATGAGAGAGCTTGGTGCACAAGCAGTCTTAATGGACCTCATTCGTGTGGTCCATATTGATAATAACCAGGAAGATGAAGAAGAAGAGGAAGAAGAACAAGAGCACCAAGAAGATGAAGGAGTCCATGTTTAGTGGACTTTGTCAATCTACCCAAAGGTCCTTTTCAGGACCACCATATATTTCCAAAGAGACTGTTCTATACATTCACACAATGAATATAATATATATTATTACATATGCATTATTTCCTACATGAATGTTCTATGACTTACAAAACTCATTATTTTATTGAAACGTAAGCAATTAACTAAGAGCACCTAATATTGACTTCTAGCTTATGTTCATGTAAAATGATGTAATATTAGATTTTGATGAGGTGTACCACAGTTGATGATCTCTACTATTATCATTGAAAAATAATATCGATTCTTGGTTGACTGCATACACTTCACCTCCTGTCGACTTGTTACAGAAACATTAATTATGCAGATTAATTCACCTTATCAGATGTTAATGCAAGATAAGAACTTAGCCTATGCACATAATTTAGTGATGAATAATTATTTGATGTTATGCTATGCACTTGTCAGTAATTAGGCCTCCCTAAAATAGCAACTGCTCTCACTTTGAACAAGGGTGAGAGCAGTAATTTTTTACACTCTAGTTGCTCTCACTACACCAGTGCTTAGAGCACTCATAAAATTAAGAGTCAATAGGAAAAATACATACAAAACTGGAACCAAATACCCATTCTTCACTACTGATGTGTCTTTATTGAAAGCCAAGCGTAGACTGAGACAATGAACAGTAAAACAGTGCCCTTTATATAGTATAAGGACTTCCGGCCGACCACACGTCGGGAAAAGACGACGTGTGGTCGTCCGGAAGTTGCGCAACAAGATGGCCGCCGGAAGCCCGACGGCCGACCCAAAATAGGTCGGGTTCTACAAAAGTTGCTTATAATGGTCCAATTCATGTACAAAATGAATATCAATGGATTCTGAGAGGTCGGGCCTCTGTACATGGGTATAAAAGGCATTAAAAGACTTAGATATAATCATACAATCATATATAACAATATAAGAGTAAAGTACAAGCAGATATATACATGTATGCACGCAATAATGAGTGTCAGATGTAAGATACGACTGGGCGTACCATCACATAGCCCCCTCACACTAGGTCATGGGTGTCTCTAGTGTCAAGTTAAGAAGGGTACGGTACAGTGTAGATTCTCTGGATACTATATCCAAGTCTGCTTGTACAAGCTGGAGTTGTCGGGGGTGGTTTAGATGCTGGTTGGCTAGTTCACGAAGAGCTATTTCTCGAGCATAGAGAGGTTCCAGATGTTGGCGTAGAGTGTCCCCCACCTGTTGACGGCTGGCAAGGTAGTGAATCCGTGGCTTGAGTTCAGCAAGTTGTTGCATGAACGACGGATCCGGAGATGCAGGACGTGTGGCATTCGGCTGAGTTAGTACAGGAGATGCAGGAGGTGGGGACTGGACGGCAGGAGAGTCTGGAGTGGCTCGGAGTAGGTCCCTGGCAGGTGTATAAGGAGAGCGGTGCGGTGAGACCTCTAGTGTGGGCCTGGACTGCAGTGGCTCGATCAGTAGAGTCGGAGAAGCTGTACAAGAAGCTGCACATGAGACCTTGGGTGGAGAGCCTTCGTAGAGAGGGCCTGACTGAGGAGCAGGCATACTCTTCCTTGGAGCAGGCCTTGTCTTCCAAGAGGGTAGACGTCCGCGTCGGCCAGGGGGGCCGACACTTACTGCGGAGGTACTAGCAGGAGGTCGCCAGAGAGAAGGTCCAGCAGGAGTGGTAGGCGACGAGGAAGAGGAGGAGGTAGCATCAGAAGGTGCGGAGTCGGGGGTCTGTTCTGGAGATGGGCTGTGCCGTCTCTTGGGAGGTCGCTTCCTTGTGGAGGAGGAGCTGGGCAAATAAACTGGTTTATTTGTCCCCGACTGTCCGTCCATAGTAGGACGACATGGTAGAAATGGTGGGGGATCCTTTACGCCCCACCATTCCATGAGGGCCCCATAGCTGGGCCCGTCCGTGAGGAAAAGACGTTTCCCACAGATACTGGATCTCCGACTGAAGTGATGGCCTAGAGCATCACGGCTAACTGAGCTGCGTCCGCAGCGACAGTAGAAGCGGGCAAAGTGCTGTCAAATGTGAATGTTCAGTCTCTTGAGGGTGCCGGAGAAGCCACACTTTGCACATTTGAGGTTAGGCTGACTCCTTCTAGCCAAGTCGTCTCGGGCTTGTTGAGTGAAGGTACTAATCCATGGCTTAGTGGCTCCGGAATGCTGGGACGACTCGATGGGCAGCTTGTCAGTGAGTTTGTGCAGCTTAATTGTAGCTAACTTCAGGGTAGAGGTAACAGGAGGTGGAGTGGGTGGAGGCGTGCCGTCTGGCGTGAGCGTCTTCCGTAGAGGAGATGCATCTACAACACATAATTCATCTGATGTGTAGCCTCCGCCTTCTAACTCATGCTCTTTCCTGTGAGAATGTTCAGGGGAATTCTCCTCTGTCCCGACTGGTCTATGCCGAGTGGGGAGGGAGAGAGAATTCATGCCTGACAGTCTCACAGGTGTTGATTGTACCTCTAATTCTGATTCGGTCCTTACTGGTAACACTGAGATTTGCTTACCTTCAGCCGTGAAGACAGGCTGGTTGGAGTGATCCATACTAGGAGGAGTAGCCGTCTCGTCTGCACGAGAATGAGAAAGGATACGAGTGCTGCTATTAACTTCACCAGTGACACGAGGAGTGCAGGAGTTGCTACATGTAGGGATACATGTGCTTCGGTGAAGTGCTGGACGAGAAAGGACTACTCGTCTGTGAGCTGTCGTATTTATACTAGCCGAGGGATGAGCAATTGGCTCAATTGTAGGCAATGCCTCAGGCACATTTTCTTTGTTCGACTCGTCAAATAAGCGCGGGAACACGGCAATAGTTGCCTTCGATTGCTTCTTATCCGCTTTAGGGGACTTCGAGAGTTCGGCAATCTGTATCTTCGGCTGAAACTGTTCGGCAATGCTAGATTCCGTACAAGAGCGTTTTGCTTTGTGTACTTGAACTGCTGGCAGTATAGACTGTATCTCCGTCGTTGGGATTATGTCTTGAGGTTCGGCTACGCGACATTTCGCGTCCTCTGGATCAGGTCGGGCTGTTGAAACTTGAACATTCTTCGAGAGGTTCAGAGGTAGCTCTCTGGTTTGGTCCAGCACGGTTTGCTCCGTGTCGATCCTCAGGCCGCGGACTTGGACTGTAGTGTCTGGCAGTTCTACACACGATAAGTCGTCCGTCGGGGCATACTGAATTTGGGCGGGAATCAATTGCTGATTAGTGTCGGGTCTGGACGTGGCCAGATCCTGTTGATCCTTCTGAGTTGAGGATAGGTCGGGTTTACCTTGTGAGGTTTGGTCCGACGGGGCGGGACATATGAGTCGTCCTTTCAGCCTTGGGGGTGATCTGTGGTCACTTCGGATGTGTCCGGCTTTGAGTGGGGTCGTTTCTTGCCTGGTGTTGGCCTAGTGGGTTTAGGTTCATCCACTGTGACGGGTGTAGGTGACGCCGTCGGCCTGGAGTGTGATGGGCTAGTTACCCGTGGGGTTTTCTGTTTGGAGTGGCTACTCTTGACTTTAGGCTTAGTGGGTATAGGTTCTTCCACTAGGACGGGTTCTGATGTGTCCGTCGGCCTCAGTGGACGACCATTGTGGTTTGGTCCACTCTTCTTGGGTTTGGCCACAGTAGGAATGGGTTCATCTACTGGGACGGGTTCTGATGTATCCGTCGGCCTTTGTGGACGACCATTGTGGTTTGGTCCACTCTTCTTGGGTTTGGCCTCAGTAGGAATGGGTTCATCTACTGGGACGGGTTCTGATGTATCCGTCGGCCTTTGTGGACGACCAATGTGGGGTGGTCCACCTTCTCCTTGCTGGGCTCCAGTAAGAATGGGTTCGTCTACTGGGACGGGTTCTAGTGTGTCCGTCGGCCCGTCATCTGTGCCTTGACATTTCTGTAGGAGGGTATGTAGGGCTTTCCGTAGGAGGTCGGCGGGAAGCTCCTCTTGTGGCTTTGGAGGGTTGGCCTTGCCACCCTTGTTACTCTGGAAGGCTGTTCCGGTTTCCAGGGCTTCCTCCATATCATCGGGCTGTAACCATGTGTAGTACCAGCGTAGGCCACGGTCGTGGACTGAGAGGCAGAACTTCTCTACAGCCCACTCTTCCAAAGATGCAGGGGGTGCTCCTTCAAAGGCTGTTGCCATCAGTCTGCGGATGAGAGCTGCATAGTCTCTGAGTGACGTGTGGGCTGGCTGTTCCAGGGTGGACAGCTTCCATCGGGCTTCTCTGGCAGATAGTCCATACTGTTCCCTCAGTCGGGAAAATATCTCTTCGACTGATCGGGGTCGGCCGCATTCTTGTGCGGGCCCGTGTAGGGCGGCTCTAAGCCGTATGAGGCGTGCTCTGTCATTCCAGTTGCAACGCTCTGCCATAGCGGTGAAGTCTTCTATGAAGAGTTCGACGTCCTCTTGTCCGTTGTAGCTGAGTGTTTTGAGGTCCTGCTCGGCCTGGTACATTACCTGCTGAAGCAGGTTCCTTATTCGGTCCATGTCGGTAGGGTGTCGGGTAGTGAGTAAAACTGCTTTGGTTTGTTAGGCCGTGTCGGCCTAATGGTCGTACTGAGTACCGTCAATCTGTTCTGGATCCGAGGTCGGTCTTTGATTGAAGATCCGGCGTAGGTCGGGCTACATCCAGCGGAACCACGAGAATTATGGGTGCACTTTAGCGTTTGTCACCTTCTCGTATCCAAGGTTCCCGGGTCCGAGTCCTAAATCGCCGTAGAAGTATTGAAGAATGAGGTCGGTCGGTCACCCGAGGCCGAGGTCACCTTCCTTCTTTTCGTATCGTAAGAGTACGACCTTAGAATCCCACCGCTGCCACCAATGTAATGGTTTCTGTGATTTGGTGCGGTCGTCCTTGGACGACTATCGACCCAGAAATGAAGTGCCTATGAGTGGTAATAGGACTTCGCATTACATGAAAGATCGAGCGGTCTCAGTAGCCCAAATACTACCAAAGACGACCCATCTGATCTCAAGTCCGACCTTCAGACTATACAGTGAAAGAGAGTAATTCAACCTAGTAGGCGGTTCGCAAAGCGAATGACCTAGTAAAAGGAAGAGAAAGTCCCTGTATCAAGTATAGATGTGTCTTTATTGAAAGCCAAGCGTAGACTGAGACAATGAACAGTAAAACAGTGCCCTTTATATAGTATAAGGACTTCCGGCCGACCACACGTCGGGAAAAGACGACGTGTGGTCGTCCGGAAGTTGCGCAACAAGATGGCCGCCGGAAGCCCGACGGCCGACCCAAAATAGGTCGGGTTCTACAAAAGTTGCTTATAATGGTCCAATTCATGTACAAAATGAATATCAATGGATTCTGAGAGGTCGGGCCTCTGTACATGGGTATAAAAGGCATTAAAAGACTTAGATATAATCATACAATCATATATAACAATATAAGAGTAAAGTACAAGCAGATATATACATGTATGCACGCAATAATGAGTGTCAGATGTAAGATACGACTGGGCGTACCATCACAGTAATATAATGAATTTAAGGAGTCGCCCTCCCTTGCTCCTTGGCAACTCCCAAAGTTGCAACAGTCGCCTTGTCTATGTCTACAGGGGCGTATTTTAAGGGGCGGCAGGGAGGCACTGCCGCCCCTGTTGCCAAAATAAAGTGGCCTAAAAGCACTACTTTTGAAAATTTGAGATTTTTTCCCTTAGTATTTGCTTCATTTCCGGTTTGCGACCGAAGCGTTTCCACTCTAGTTATAACTCTATGGCGTTTTCACTCTACTTATAACTCTATGGTGTTGCGTCGTAACAATAACCAGTAATCTTGGATTAATTACTGCATTGCAAGTGGCACACAAAGGGGTCCATAAAACTGTGTGCTCTGCTAAAAGACTCTATGGCTATGCCAAGGTTAAAATCTTGCGATCTTGTGAATGAATGAATAAATATTTTTTATGAATAGTTATTTATACCAAGGAAAAAGTAATAAATGCAAAAGTAAAAGTGGTGAACAGTTGAATCAGGTGAATCAATTTGGAAGTCACTGTTATCCATGAGGTGGTTCCTTTCCTGTCACTGACTACGAGCAGGTGCATGAAATTTAATTCCAATATTTATATTATTTTCTTTTGGCTTCTTTCAAAAATATTTATGATAATGATTCATTCTTTTAATAATTATAATTAGAAGTGTTTGCATTCATTTTAGTTATTCATTCCAGCCACTCCACTGACAGCTACTACTCTACTGCTACACTCACTACTACCAACTAAATATGTATTGTAAAAAAAAATACTAATTTAAATATATAATAATAAATATTAATATAACAATAATGAAATATTTCAATTTTAAATTTATATATAATATAATTATACTATTAATATTATCTTAGCTTTGCTAGGCTGCCACACTTTTCTTGCAAAGATATTTATTTCAAATGCATTTTATTTAAAATAATTAATTTATAATGACAATAGTTGTTGATCACCTATTAAATTTGAAAATTTTAATTTATAAAAATACACTTGCGCCTATGGACTCTTTGTCAAAAGATACAATCATGCAGTATTGTAGTTATTATAAAATTCTACTAGCTAGTAATAGTACTGTAACACTTTCGCTCTTGTTGCAAGTAGTAGTAACTGTATTAAGCAGAAGTAGTAATGAGTACTTGTTGTAGTGATGCTAGAACTAGCATGCTGCTATGTCTAATTTTTGCACTTCAGAGAGTCAGAGGTGAAAATTTTCCGCTGCGCGTGCATTTGCGAGGGGTGCCCGCACCCCACCCCCGCACCCCCCTCCCACCCAACTTTCTGCCTCTCCACTCAATTTTTCTAAACTACGCCCCTGGTCTATTATACCTTACTCGGGGCTCTCAAGTTGCTCAATCAAAAAATCGAGCAGATGCACAATGTTCTGCAGTGTGAGCAGTGTAACAGTATTACTATTACTCTATTAGTAATTGGTCAGATATATAAATAAAGCTGTTGGTCACCTACATGTACAATGTACATATCCATTGCTATATGGAGTTAGCCTAAGTAATTTCTCACAGCCTAATGATCCCAGTACATACATGTAACTCAGTCCTTGCCCTTGGAAAGTAATAAAATTAGTAGCTTTTTCCTAAGAATTCCTAAGTAACTCACAAGCTATGAGATAAGCTGAAGATTAATTTGGAGATTCTAAAGCATTTCAATTCGAAATATAGCTGATGTGAGAAAATCTTCCAAAATCCAGCAGATCATCAATAATGGAAAACCTCCCAAGCTCTCTGGGCAAGCACTGAAAATCCGAACTGCTGGGGGGGGGGGGGGGGAATCCGAGAACTTGAGAGCCCTGCCTTACTGCTCCTAGCTAGTTCAACACAAGTCCAGTTCTTGGTGGCATAGAAGAGTGTATTGATCATCTTGACTATCCAGAAAAATAGTAGCGTGATAACAATAGTCGAAGTGACCCTAGGAATTGTAACAGGAAAAAAAGAAGTAGAACACACTTCTTATAATATATGAATTACTATTGTAGACGGACCAATAAAGGGCATAAGTACTCCCAACGGAGTGATGGAAGCCAATAGAATTATAGATTATGGAACCCAAGTCAACAACAAAATGGTATGTACATGTACTTGCATTTTGTTGCAATATTGTCCTCTGGAGGACTTGGATATAAAATGCAATAATGTCTTTACTAGGAATTATATAAAATGTCAGTTAAGGGAGGAAATAGTGCACTACACTGTCACTATTGGGCAATAAAAAGATAGTATGTACGAACACCCGTAAGGTTTGTTAAATAGTCAGGTTCGTAATATACTTAGCGTTCTCAGATACGTCTTCACTCACCGAAGTTCATGAAGATAAGGGTGAATAGTCTTCCTGCTTTTCTCGAGAGTTGTGCTTTCACCAGCCATTTTACTGCTAGTAAAAGTGTAACACAGGGGGCCTCTGATTCTCCCTAAAGAGTTTAGACTGCCATTTCAGGATTGATGCCTGAAACAGGGGCAGAGCCACGCATATACACTGTATGTGTTTCCTTTATGCTCCATGGAATCAGAAAGTTCTGGGAATCGAAACTGTTTATGTATGTACACATTTTCTGTCTCTGTTGCCCATAACTCCAGCAGATAGAGTTCATCACTTCTGTATGCGAGAACCATAGTATGGAAGGTGAGTGTGATCATAAGGCCTGTATGACAGACCTGGACTCTGCCAAATTTGGTAGCCGAATCAGCCAGAATCAACCGCAGAACATACCTAATCAAATCTACATTGTAGGTCGTTTGTGCTTTTCCGTATTCATTCACCCAATACATAATTATAACCTACACGTACAAGTGTAATGTACATTGCAAAATAAAAAGCAAAAGCTTAGTAGCATTATATCATATCAGACCAGATATGTGCTGCACAGTTGCAGCCAGAGCTTGTGGGCATGTGAACTGAAATGAACGGTCTGAGGGTAGCTTTCAATACCCCACTGCTATGTTGTATGTTCTTGAGTTCCTGTATTTTTAGAACTCAGCTGAGTTTCAGGATACAACATATGCACAGCTTGAAGCTGATCATATCGCTAAAATGAAAGGTCAAACTGACACAGCATATGCTGCTGAATCATCTAGAACCTTAAAGATGCAGCAAGCCGAAAGACTTGCAAAATCTCATCCCGGCGAATTCATACAACACAGTGCAATGGCAGCTGCTGGAGTTAGTAGAGGTACACTCAATTGAAACAAAAATCGAAATAGCAAATGTTAGTGGTGAGGTGAACAGAATGAACCAGCAAGTTGTGACCTAAGCTGATCTTCGCCAAAGTCGAAGTTGTTGTGACACACGCACGTTTTTACATATTCTAATACTAACTGATTGGAGAGTATTATAATATACATGTATATTATATGAATTGTTAATTGTTTGTACTTGACATGAAGACATTACAGAATCCTTCTTTTCAAAATTTAGTATTATGGAGGCGTTAATTTAAAGTGTATAATTGTTAGTTTTGTGCACTCACCACTTCTGCAAGGATAATGCTATTATTCTTACACTCTTCAACATTCTTTGGTATTTTTAGATTCTGAACTACCACTATCATAGTTACAGTGTATGAGCAATAGAGTGTATCGACTACCACCACCACTACAACATTAATCCTTGGGTGTATTGACTACCACCACCATGTTAACCCTAGTGTGTATCCACCCTCCACAGCGGTCACTACTATACACTCGGATTAATTTCTGGTGGTTTGAAATCAGCTAATTAATCTAAGACTCAAGAATTATTTAACAACTTCAGTTGCCAAATGTGGTAGCTTTGGTCTCTAGAGAAATAAAAACCATACTTTTGTTTCAAATTAACTTAATTTATGCAAATTAGTTACTAATTATGCCAATAAAAGCACATTCAACAATTTTTGTTCTATTATTTACATGTTGTGTGATTTCATTTTATTGCAAAAGTTTCATAACACATAGTCTACCAGTGATTTAGGTTAGTGCTGTCACCTGTGGCTGATTTTAAACGGTCTAGATCAATGTTTTTAATTTAAAGTTAATCTTGAAATTAATCTAGCTACCCGATAAATGACAGGACTAACTTAGGTTCACACTATACCATAGTTTTTTTTTGTATTCCGAAGCATACTATTGCAATACTACAGTGAAGTATGCACTCTCTGTTATTACTGCAACTATTATTATAGTTCTATCTGCTTCAACTTCCAAAACGTACTTTTATTGCGGTTGTGTGATACTACATGTATTATTTTTATAACTTTGTATCAAATTATAATATTTTGACTTACTTTTACATTGTAGGTAATTTTGCACAAATTTGATGAGCTGGGGCTCTATAGTATATGCATACAAATAGTAAAATTTCTAAATTACTATTATAACATTGCATTACATAATTATAATATATCATTGACTTTTTCATTTTCATCATAGTACATACAATTATGATATAAAAACGTACTTTTTTGATGCACTGTTGACTAGTGGTTGTGTTTAACAGTTTTTTCACATGAGTACGTTAAAGCAACATTGAAACTTGGGAATCACTTCTGATGTACAATGTAGTTTGCTGTGTATGTACACTCAATTTACTTCTTATACTTGCGGCTTTACACTTCAAACTGAAGCTTAAATGCTATACATGAAGTTCAAGTTAAAGTAATGTAAAACTGTTACTAGAAAATAATTGGATGAGATGTATTGTAATGGTACGCCAAATCGTACCTTACATCTGACACTCATTCTTGTGTGCACATAATTGTATATATTTGCTTGTACTTTACTCCTATACTATTGTACATGTATATAGTTACATGATTAATACTAAATCTTTTAATGCCTTTTATACTCATGTACAGAGGCCCGACCTCTCAGAATCCATTGATATTCATTTTCTACATGAATTGGACCATTATAAGCAACTTTTGTAGAACCCGACTTATTTTGGGTCGGCTTTCGGGCTTCCGGCGGCCATCTTGTTGCGCAACTTCCAGACGACCACACGTCGTCTTTTCCCGACCTTACGTCGGCCGGAAGTCCTTATACTATATAAAGGGCACTGTTTTACTGTTCATTGTCTCAGTCTTCACTTGGCTTTCAACAAAGACACATCTATACTTGATACAGAGACTTTCACTTCCTTTTGTCAGGTCATTCGCTTAGCGAACCGCCTACTAGGTCGGATCACTCTCTTTCAAAGTATAGTCTGAAGGTCAGACTTGGGACCAGATGGGTCGTCTCTGGTAGTTATTGGGCTACTGAGACCGCTCGATCTTTCATGTAATGCGAAGTCCTATTACCACTCATAGGCACTTCATTTCTGGGTCGATAGTCGTCCAAGGACGACCCCACCAAATCACAGAAACCATTACAGTATATCCCATACATTAGATGTTAGATGGCCTGCATGATTTGTTGTTTAATCTGCTACAGCCAGAATATCTGGTTACCTGGCGCTCTTATTATGGAGCTTTCACATTGTAGTTGGTCATTGCAAATACCATAGCTAAGCATAATGTGGTTATAACTACACTATACTATAATTTACTATACTGTATTTACTACAGAGATGCCAGACTCGAGTTAAAGACTCTCACTCGAGTTAATTCAAGCAACATTTTATGGCTTATTATAAAGACTCGTAACTTGAATACACAGCTGTCAAAAACTTGTAACTTGAATTGTAATTCAATTATGGCTATGATCAAAGACTCTTAACTCACACATCATTATGTTGAAATATTCAATAACTCGAGTTTTCATTGGGCAGCTGTGAATTGTAATGAATAGAAATAACCACAGCTATAACCACCAACCACAACCACAATTATAAGAAATTTTAGTTTATCTAGTGCAAGCAGGAGTGTCTGGTCAGTAGTGTACATCGTAGGCACCTCTGTTTGAAGCATTGTTCATAATTATATGACACTAATAGATGGAAAGTCATAGTGAGCCATAGAGCTTGCTAGACTGATAATGTTGTCCAGATTAGAGGGGCAGGTTTTAGAAACATGGCCAAAAATAGCACAGAGATGATAAATGAAAACAGATTGTATAAAAGTCAAATAGTCAAATTTGGAAGAATTTTAACAATATTGTCTGTAAGTGTGGAAGTCAATCTACTCTTGAAAGTTGAAGTTGAAGATAAACTAAACCACTTCTGCATCAAAGTCTCACACATTACATACTGTAGATTTGTTGGGATCTGCTAGCAAATACTGTGGTGAAACAGCCTCCGTGGCAATGGCCTCCCTGGGCTAACCACACTATATTGACATTATTACCTTATTATGCATACTGACACTTACACAGTTATCAAATTCATGCATGCTTATACCATTATATACATAATCAACTACTGTCGTGTGCTTTACTATTATTATCTGTCAATCAGACTATTGGAATTACAACTTGGTTTTTTCCCATATATCGTTAGCAATTATCTTCTCTTGTCTGATTATATTAAATAGAGTCTTTTGCCATGTACTTTTTAAGGCCGATCTCTTGGAATAGGCTCATACTTACATACTTTGCATTTCGGATTATTGTAAGCACCTTTTGTGCCAAGGCCGACCCTTTCATGTGGCCGATGTTGGGCGGAACCATCCATGTTGTTGCATCAGTTCCGGACCCGATACCTTATCGGCCTCTTTTTGCCGGAAGTAGATTTAGTATATAAGGTAGCACATTTTCTGTACAAAATCAGTTGTTGATTGCGCTCTAATAAAGCAACATCTCCTAACTCAAACCTATAGAGGCTTACTCTTGTAGGCGGGTAACTCCACCGGCGGATCCATAGATCCATACAGCTCGAGTTCATCCCCATCCTCGTTTAAGCATATCTCTACACCACTTCTACGACTTAGGTCGATCCCGGATTCTATATGAATCTAGCAAAGGGCTTAAGATCCTAGAATACCAGATCTTTCATTGCACTCCTCTGGAGTATAAAGTCTACAAGACCTACGTCGGTCCTGAGCTCTTCAATGAGTCTTGGCATCGGCCTACGTCAGATACACAATAATAAGAGCACCTAATGACTGTTCACTCTTTTATGTAATGAGCAGAAGGTTACTTGGTCGGCCTCTACCACCTTCCAAGCCCTTCCCATACTAGTGTCCTATCGGCACTCGTATGTAACTATACTCAAAACATTACAATACATGAGCAAAACTAAATTACAGAAATAGTTTTACATGTATAACTTGTATGTCAGCATAACTGCAATGGGTATTGGGTAAGAAGTGTCACATTCTACTGAACTACATGTACATGTATGTATCAGGGCTGTAACGTTAGGGGCGGCAGAGCGGCATGGCCGCCCCTAATTTTCAAAATAAAGTGGCCCAAAAATGGTGTTTTTGAATTCAGGGGTATCAATTCTACGGCGGCCATAGAGTTATCTTCTCCTATGGCCGCGGTAAAGTTTTCCTTACTACGTATTTCTAAGGATGTAGTATAGAATATAGTTTATGCGACACGCTACTTTTCCACAAACCAATCAAATCATCGGATTACTAGAAATAGCCAATCATTATTTACAATTAGGGTGATTAGCCCAAGGTTTGTAGCTACTTATAGTTGCAGTTGCATAATAGGGAGGGCGACATCCTGACCACCGTAAACTTGACCGTAACAATCCTGACCACCGTAAACTTGACCGTTACAATCCTGACCACCGTAAACTTGACCGTTACAATCCTGACCACCGTGAACTTGACCGTTACCATCCTGACCACCGTAAACTTGACCGTTACAATCCTGACCACCGTAAACTTGACCATGGCAATAAACTTGACCACTTGCATATACTCATTCAATTCGTATATAACCCGAAATTTTATTGTGAAATATGATTAAATAAGAGCTATTCCACAATATTACATTACAAATTCTACAACAATAATATTTAAGTAGATTTTAGAACACTTGAAAATATTCTGGTGCGACATATTTTCTACAAACTTGACCACCTCTATACAAATCTATGTATCTTCACTTGATCAAGATATTTATTGCTACATTTGCTCAACAGTCATCAATCTTCATTTTCAAAGTAGAAATAACTTTTAAATTTCTCAATTTTGGGATTTATGATCAATTTTCTATTTTCAGCCATTGACAATTTGCCACAGAACTGGACCGAAACTGGATCACTGGCGATAAAGTGCAACATGTCTTGTCAAAACTTGACCACTCTCTCAAACATCTTATTTTTTGAATAGATGTCCATTGTTTTGTTCGGAATTGTGTAGAAAGTATTTTCTCACAGTTATTCAACAAATAATTTTTCAAAAAAAGTTCGAGCTATAATTAAATTTTTGTTATAATCTATTTTTAGTCATTGTCAACTTGCCCACACATTTCAAGCTCTTTCAAAGTAATGGTACGAGTTGTCTTTATAAAATTTGACCACTTGATATAACCCGTTAGTAAACAAGTAAATTTTTAAATTTATTGTTAAAATACTTGGGATATTTAGTTTTCTAGGTTCCTATAGCAAAAGTTCTATTGTAACATCCATCTTCGAATTTGTAAGAGCATTTTACTAGTTTCTGGCAATGTCGTCTTGTCCAAGACACTGGACCCCCTTGAATAACTTCAGCTGACATGTTAGATACATTAGAGTTATCCTCTCTTAATACAATTAGAGCAGACAACTTCAAAATACTATGTATTATTATTCAGTCAATGTTACTTGTATTGAACAACATTGCAAAAATATTATTTATTGTGGATACAATAGACTTCAACATCCAAGATTCATTCACTTTTCTAACCTCATATTCCCTCTCCTGTGTATCTTTTATAGTGAAATTATAACTTAGTTTACCATCTTTCCTTAATTATTACTCCTGTACTGATACCTAATGCATTTTTACTCTGTTATAATATTTTAGCCCACAGAATTATTTCATAACATCTGTTAGGCTTATTACCAAATAAGTAATATCAATTTTTATAGTACCATGTTGGTGTTATTGAACAATAATATGGATATAAAATTTCCAAAGTTGTCCTTAGATGAACGTATTTATTTACCACTATCTGTACTAAATACAACATTTGGTTTGTTCCATATAATTTTGTAGTGTTTGTGCGTGCGTGTACGAGGTACGAGCGTGGGAGAGAATTAACAGTGGTCTATAATATTGATCTCTCCTTTATTACGTCATGCACTGAGTGTGAGATAACCTAATGTGCTGACTGGAATGCTGTACATAAGTGCTGACCCATAGGTCCGAGTTAACCTAGCATGTACATCATGTATTGTAGTCAACATGTATGTACCTAGCTTATCCTAGCACCTTAGCTGTTAGTCCCGAAGGACCTTGGTTAGGAGGCTACTAGTTTAGAAGAGATCACTCCAGTGTCTTTATTATAGAATATAGATGAGAATTTATTGAGCTTCAGCAGACAACTGATCTGCATACAAAAATATCGCTTCTTATATACAAAAACTACTTCCGGTGACTTAATTCCGGCAAAGGATGACCAGCAGTAGTTCTCACAAGTAATAGAACAATTGCATTAAGCAGGTATAATATCAAATGTCCAAGGACCAACCTATCCATGCAACGAGATACAATTTACACAAATATCAGCAATGTTAGTGATGAAATATCCAACTTCACAATATTTAGCATTGTCTTAGTAAATAACATCATTGCTTAAAATTTAAGCTATGAAGTTATTACCTCATAAATAATTTATTAATTTCACTTACAAATATAGTTTGTACATGTACTGTATCCATGTAGTCACACATTCAGAAGTTATCCTCTCTTTTCAAATTATAGTGATATGATACATCTTCAGCCTATACTATCACAAAACTATTTCAGCAGCAATGACTTGATCATTATCAGCACAGCAATAATAGCCTAGAATATCGATCACATACATGTACGTGCTGCTTGCTGCCCAGTGTGCTACATGAACATTAAATATACATAGACACATAGACAAGTTGCATAATATACAGGTGCACTATATTATAGGATATCGTTACTGTAACTGCAAAAGATATGCGCACTGCAGACTTTTTTATTTTGTCTCATTTGGCCAACGCTGTCATCTGGCACTGCAAGCTGCAAGAGGCTGATCACTCCTAGGAGTATAAGCCAGTGAGTTTATTTGAGCTAGCTAAAATATACAATGTACATGTACATGTACGAGTAAATACTGGAATATATTCCTGCTGGATGGCAATTAAAATATTAGTCAGTGAACTGACTCTATGTCATAGATATAATATAAATGTAACTGTGCTCTACATGTATGTCATGTGCATGTAAATGTAAAGTAAGCACTTATTTATTGTATGAAAGCTACTTGTTTCTTGTATGTGTTGCAAATTAGCCAATGTAGCATGCCTGATTTCATAATCAATAAAAAATCTTGTTCCCTCTCAGCAGAGAGAAAACAGCTTCTTATTATCTTTCTTATTATCTTCAATAGGTTGTGGATGTCCATGAGCTTGAGAATAAAAATTTGAATATTCCATAACCTACAAGCATGACTTTGGATCTGAGAACGTAAATAGTATAAAATATTCTCTCTCTCCCAATACACCATAACCGAATGCATATATGAGTATGTTGCTGCTACTGAAATATATGGCTATTTCTAATGCATTGCAGGAATAATTGTAGTGATCATTACATCACCCATACGATGCAATACTACAAATGCAATCACAATAGTATTATAATCATCTTACCAATTGAGTACCAACACCTACCTTGAACTGCAAATATCTATCTATAATTATCTTTGTAGTATGTAGTGACCCAACTTACATGTATCTCGTAAACACTTGTAACGATGCATATTGTATTGACGTACTATGTCATAATAACTGCATTATATACGATAGTTCATATTTATATAGACACCAATTTAGAAATTTTACCTCCCACCTAACTTTTATCTAGTAAATTAGCTACAGTACTCAGCTTGGCTTAGCACATTCATTTTTACAATATTTTCAGTTGTAATTTACAATTATAACCGTACTTGTACCTAATGATTGTACTTTCTTTTACTCTACTTTTACTTGATCTCAAAGTGAAAAATAACTTTTACTTGTACACCTCTCAGCGCAGAACATCTTGGTACTTTACTTGTACTTAGCAAAAACTCTGGCATTAGAATGATTTTGTATTATGGAATCACTAACTTGCATTGGGAAAGAGAGGATAACTTTAGAATGTGTGACTTCATCAATACAGTGTGCCTATATACCGTAACTTTTGGCCCTCCTATTACATACGCTGAGTGAATGTAAGTACCGACTTTCTTTTGTAACTTGCTGCTTATATTTGTATGATCCCAAGGTCCCAGTGTCCCTGCTTGTATTATTATAATCTCATGGGTACTACCTTAGTCTAGACTCTAGATGCTCTGGCTGTCAGGGACCGAGAGGTGATCGTCCTGCAATACCCCCAACAGAACTATAATACAAAGGTACAAACGTGTATGTTGTACTGCTGTTTCTGTTCTTGCACAAAAACAACAAATAGAACTAACTGGGTGCAATCATGTATAACGTGAGAACCTTAATTACTTGCACCTTGTATATTATGACAGATACATGTTTTTAATAATTATGTAAATGATATTTGGAGTAATGCCTACTTTACTACATGTAAGTAGTGTTCCTACACATTCCTCGATTATTATACCACGTTGTATACTCATTCGTTGTTTCATATAGCATTTTTATGCTTGTCTCTATTGATAACAGGCAGCTACGTGTATGTATATCCGAAGACCGAATCTACCTGGACACAACCTCGGTACTGGGGTAGAATCAAATTAGTATGAAAGAACTCCAATTTTCTGTGCTTCTCATTTGTTTTGGATCCTAATAAAGTAACATTTTTCCTTATATGCAGATTCTTATATTGTTTACTCAAATACATAGCATGTAGTGCGTGCCGATCTAACTTATCTTGGACACCTGTTATATTGCATAACCGTGTATATCACAACAACATACATTGCATATTATGTCAACATCATTCTGCTATCATTACGATACATTCTAAGCTGAATGATTTTTATTTACTGATTTAATTCTATGTGAGACAAAACTCCATATTTCAGGTACTTTAACAGGTACAATGATTATTGTCTTGTCTCCAGATGGAAAGAAATGTCTAATTAAGTGTACACATGTACATTTTGCATGTGATATACACGCTTGTACATCTACATGATGTTCTAGAAGCATAAGTCACTGAAAAAGTTGCATAAAGTCAATACTTTGTGTTTCCTGGTAGTATATGCTGCTGATGTATCATCTTACTATTATTTGAAAAGAGAGCATAACTTCTGAATGTGTGACTACAGTAACATGTGTACACAAACTACATTGTATATCTGCTGGTGTAATTAATAATGACTTCACAAAACTAAAATTTTGGGCAATGATATTATATTACTAGGACAATGCTAAATATTGTGGTGAAGTGGACATTTCATCACTGACATTGCTTATATTTGTGTAAAATGTATCTCATTGTATGGATGTAACAGGCCAAGTGCCTTCTTCATTGTACATGTAAACATTTTTGTATTATGTGAATTGCAAATCTTCTATAATGTTTCCTACTGTACCCGACCTAGGAGGCCAACCTGATACCTACTAAATGCAATGTTTTATTACTTACAAGACCGACTGCTGGCCGTCCTTTTGCTGGACTTAAGTTACCGGAAGTAGTTTTCTGTACATAATTAGTGATATTTTTGCAGTATGCAGATCAGTTGTTTGCTCGAGCTCAATGAAGTCTCATCTATATTCTGTCATAAAGACACTGGAGTGATCTCTTCTAAACTAGTAGCCTCTAAGCCAAGGTCCTTCGGGACTAACAGCTAAGGTGCTAGGATAAGCTAGGTACATACATGTTGACTACAATACATGATGTACATGCTAGGTTAACTCGGACCTATGGGTCAGCACTTATGTACAGCATTCCAGTCAGCACATTAGGTTATTTCACACCCGGTACATGTAACAAAGAGGAGATCAATATTATAGACCACTGGTAATTCTCTCCCATGCTCGTACCTCGTACACGCACGCACAAACACTACAAAATTATATGGAACAAACCAAATGTTGTATTTAGTACAGATAGTGGTAAATAAATGCGTTCATCTAAGGACAAGTTTGGAAATTTTATATCCATATTATTGTTCAATGACACAGACATGATACTATAAAAATTGATATTACTTATTTGGTAATAAGCCTAACAGATGTTATGAAATAATGCTGTGGGCTGAAACATTATTATAGACATTAGGAAACAGTACAGGAGTGATAATTATAAGAAAAGATGGTAAACAAAGTTATAATTTCACTATAAAAAGATACACAGGAGAGGGAAGATGGGCTTAGAAAAGTGTTTCTTATGAATGAATCTTGGATGCTGAAACATATTGTATCCACAATAAATAATATTTTTGTAATTTTGTTCAATACAAGTAACACTGACTGAACAATAATACATAGTATTTAGAAGTTGTCTGCTCTAATTGTATTAAAAGAGGATAACTCTAATGAATCTAACATGTCTGTTGAAATTATTCAATGGGGTCAAGGGGGTATTATGCGAGTCGGCACTTCTCTATAATGTTTCCGTTTGCACCCGACCTTGGGTTTGGGGTTTGGTGTTTGTTTGGTCCTTGAACATTCAATATTATACCTACTTAATGCAATTGTTTTATTATTATTGTAAGAACTACTGCTGGTCGTTCTTTAGCGGAATCAAGTTACCGGAAGCCCATGTAGTTGTTGCATATACATTGTAAGTAGCGATATTTTTGTATGCAGATCAGTTGTTTGCTGGAGCTCAATAAAATCCCATCTATATTCTATAATGAAGACACTTGAGTGATCTCTTCTAAACTAGTAGCCTCCTAACCAAGGTCCATCGAGACTAACAGCTAGGGTGTTAGGATAAGCTAAGTACATACATGTTGACTACAACACATAGGTCAGCACTTATGTACAGCATTCCAGTCAGCACATTAGGTTACCTTACACGTTCAGTACATGTAATAAAGGGGAGATCAATTATAGACCACTGGTATTTCTCTCCCATGCTCGTACCTCGTATACGCACGCACAAACATCACAAAATTATATGGAACAAACCAAATGCCGCATTTATATAACAAAAGAGGAAACGGTCTACGGCTTACAGTCTGTGGTCTGTCGTACTCCAATCAGATTTGGGGTCGAAAACCGAGACGACTTATATACGTTGCAATACTGCCAGTCAGGATCTCGGCTCCAGGTGGTGCAGTGAGGCTTGCGTTGCAGACCAAGCACGAAGTGCTTGTTAGTACAAGCGGACTACAGTTAACGGTCTACGGTCTACCATCTTCCAATCAGATTTGGGGTCAAAAATTGGGACGATTGATATACGATGCAATGCTGCCGGTCAGGATCTCGGCTCCGGGTGGTGCTGGGACCTTAGGACCGGGTCTCCTGGTATTGCTGCCGGGGTGGGTCTCTAGCCTTAGGCCCTTGAACCCGACCCAGGGTGGGGAAGGTACTCAACCCACCCCACCTGCCGGATAGGTGTTGGAACTCGGGCTATGCCGGCAGCAATTATTCTCCTGAACCCGTCATTCATATATGTTGCAATGCTTTCGGTGAGGATCTCGGCTCTGGGTGGTACTAGGACCTTGCCGGGGCGGGTCCTTAGCCTTAGGCCCTCAATCACGACCCAGACAGAGCGGGTCGGTACCTGACCCACTCCAGCTACTATATTTGTGTTGGAACTCGGGCTATGTACTTGGAGATGTCTTCCCAATGCAAGGGAGCACCACTGTTCATGAGGTCACGTTGACATGCCTGCACCAACAGAGGTCATGCACAATGCATGACCACAGTACATGAACATAAGCCATCATTGCAAGCGAGCGTAGCAAACAAATTTTGCAGTAAGACTTGCGTCGCAGACCAAACACGAAGTGTTTGTTTGGTAAAAAGTCTAACAGATGTTATGAATTAATGCTGTGAGCTGAAATATTATTACAGAGTAAAAATACATGAGGTGATAGTACAGGAGTAATAATTAAGGAAGGATGGTAAACTAAGTTATATTTTCACTATAAAAGATACACAGGAAGGTAATATGAGTGTGGAAAAGTGTTTCCTATGAACGAATCTTGGATGTTGAAGTTCATTGTATCCACAATAAATAACATATTTGCAATATTGTTCAATACAAGTAACATTGACTGAATAATAATACATAGTATTTAGAAGTTGTCTGCTCTAATTGTATTAAGAGAGGATAACTCTAACGAATCTAACATGTCGGCTGAAGTTATTCAATGGGGTCCAGTGTCTTGGGCAAGATGACATTGCCAGAAACAAATAAAATGCTCTTGTAAATTCGAATACGGATGTTACAATAAAACTTTTGCTGTAGGAACCTAGAAAATTAAATATCCCAAGTATTTCAACAATGAATTTAAAAATTTACTTGTTTACTAAGGGGTTATATCAAGTGGTCAAATTTTATAAAGACAACTCGTACCATTACTTTGAAAGAGCTTGAAATGTGTGGGCAAGTTGACAATGACTAAAAATTGATTATAACAAAAATTTAATTATAGCTCGAACGTTTTTTGGAAAATTATTTGTTGAATAACTGTGAGAAAATACTTTCTACACAATTCCGAACAAAACAATGGACATCTATTAAAAAAATAGGATGTTTGAGAGAGTGGTCAAGTTTTGATAAGACATGTTGCACTTTATCGCCAGTGATCCAGTTCCGGTCCAGTTCTGTGGCAAACTGTCAATGGCTGAAAATAGAAAATTGATCATAAATCCCAAAATTGAGAAATTTAAAAGTTATTTCTACTTTGAAAATGAAGATTGATGACTGTTGAGCAAATGTAGCAATAAATATCTTGACCAAGTGAAGATACATAGATTTGTATAGAGGTGGTCACGTTTGTAGAAAATATGTCGCACCAGAATATTTTCAAGTGTTCTAAAATCTACTTAAATATTATTGTTGTAGAATTTGTAATGTAATATTGTGGAATAGCTCTTATTTAATCATATTTCACAATAAAATTTCGGGTTATATACGAATTGAATGAGTATATGCAAGTGGTCAAGTCTATGGTGGTCAGGATTGTAACGGTCAAGTTTACGGTGGTCAGGATGGTAACGGTCAAGTTCACGGTGGTCAGGATTGTAACGGTCAAGTTTACGGTGGTCAGGATTGTAACGGTCAAGTTTACGGTGGTCAGGATTGTAACGGTCAAGTTTACGGTGGTCAGGATTGTCATGGTCAGGTTTGCAATGGTCAAGTTGTCGGTGAACCGCATAATATGTAGACTATATTGAATATAAAGCCAAACCGGCTCCATGAATTACTTTAATCTCAAGCTACATAACTTGGAATTTTCCGTACAGACCAAATGACTTGTTGCTACTTTTCAAGTTATAACTGCTTCTTTACAACCTCCGTCCTCCAATAAAAAGATGAACATTGTATAGGCTTCCAAGTAGATTGTTAGCATGTATGTGAGCAAAACTTATTGCTGGATTTGGTGGCTACATGAGTGGGGTTTTGATATTATTAAAAATCGATATTAATAAAATATAATAATAATAATAAATTAATATTATATTTGTATTAATTAATATTTATATAATTATTATATAAATATCAATTTATTATTATTATATTTTATTAATATCTATTTTTAACAATATCAAAACCCCACTCATGTAGCCACCAATAATTATTATTATTATAATGAATTATAATAATAATATTAATATATATTGTATTATTTAATTAATTGATTCTATTCTTATTCTTGTCAGTGTAGGAAAAAATATTTTTTCTGGAGAATGAAAACGCAAAATCTTTTGGTGCTAGTGTTAGCAGGCTTACCCGTTTATTATTTTTTTTGTTTCTGTATTTTTATTTTGTATCATGATAGTATCCTGGTCAGTAGTTTAAGTAGACTAGTCAGTACTAGTAATGTCAGATCTAGTGTGCTTAAGGTGGCCTAGTTGAGATAATATAGGTCTAATTTCTAGTGAAGCTTTAGCAGTGAGGAATAATTACTTAGAGAACCAATTTAGCCTATATTTTTTCAGCGCTCAAACTTATTCTATATCTGTTTATGAAAAGCTCAGTTTAATGTATCACAGCGTGAAAAATTTCAACTGTTTTGTGCTACTTTGATTTACTTGACTATACATAATTATATAATATCCAATTATTTTGAGCAGTAATTTTACACCTTAAACGTCCCGAAATTGCATATCTAGGTAGTAATTTTCTAATTTTTTTCCGGGGGAGACCCCCGGACCCCCCTTGCGGGAGGGCGCTGCGCTCCTCCCGCACCCACCCCGCTCTCGCGCTCGGGCAGGCCGATGGCCTGCATAAACACCCGACTTCTAGCCACCCCAAAAATTTTTCAAAAGTTACGCCCCTGTGTATAGATTAGTGCGTACATCTGTTAGTAGTGCAAGTTTATTGAGGAAAACTTGTAATTCGGAGTTGGCTCTCCTAACAGAGGTTTGATTTTGGCAGGAGTTGTTACCTCCTGACAACTAATTCGACATAGAAAGAGTTCTCTTAGCCTTGGTTTCCTCATTTATGGGTCTGAAGCTAGAATACGCAATTTATTTCCCTTATAAAATAGGACGTAGTACAAGATACCATTTACAATGAGCTAAGGGCGATCGGAAGCAACGAAAGTGAATTTTCAGGTTGATCACAGTTCAACTTTAGTCCTACTCAAACGGATAATCGTTGAAACTGAAACTCTCACTTAGTGTTGGTATTAATATCATTACTATTATTTCATTATCTTGCTATTACCGTGAGATTATGCCCTGTCATTTTTTAGAGAAAACAATCACATTATGATTATTCAAATTGAAATTAAATTTCAATTTGCCTGCAAATGCAGGTATTTCCATTTTGATTTTCGATTTTGATTTTAATTTTTGCTTTGTTGCTTTATTTTTTCATATTTAAGTTTAAATTTTTATTTTTGCTCCGTGATTTTAACAACCAAGTGCCTTATTCTTATTGTGTATAGTTAATACGCTACCCTTTTTATTTTTATTAAATCAGCATAAACTGTTTACATTAACATGAACATTAACGTCTATTAATAGCTCTATAGGCCTACTGTTATTGACAATACTGTTAACACAAATGTTCATACTTGAAAGCTTTCCCAAATGAGGCACGTCCCTTCCACCCGCCCTAGTGGTCTAACATGAAGTTTACTCTAAGTATGCTAAGTAAGTAAGTATCGTATATTGATATTCACTCTGACCCGGAGGTATTTGATTCTGAAGGTCTTTCAAAGTAAAAACTAAACTAACTATTTTTAGTTTATTTGCTTAATCTTAGGTTAGACTAATCTTTGACAGGTAGGCCCTACAGTTATGCTAGTGGTGTAGCGATTTAGCTTTGCAGAAAGATATTGAGCATTAGCCCTACGCCTCGGAAACCTTTTAGTTTGACAGTTGTGGGACATATTCGAGTGACAATGTGAAAATGTTAAAAATCAGGTCAGCACTTGTAAAATACTTTTAGATCAGTGAAATAGCTAACCAATGATTAAATGAAATTAAAATAATTTAAGTTAAAATCTCAGTTTATATTGTTAATAAGTAGTCTGTAATAACAATAATAATTATAATATTAACTTGAAAGTTAATAAACCAATCAAATGTTTATACTACTTTGACTTGTGAGTTTGCCAAGTCAATATGGCAGAGATTCTATGATATAAAATAAAATCTATGTGGTTTCTCTTTGCATGTTCCACTGTTAAGAAGTCAACATGAGCTGCAATAGTGCTCTGATAAGAACTTGGGCTGACCAGTAGACACCCTGTACCGTGTGCTGTTTATATACAATGTACAATGTAGCACTGTGCTACTGCTACTAAAATACAGTACCACAATATCATCAGTCTAGACTACCTTGCCAACATTACTACATTGTATAGACTATTTCTTCACCATAATTGCTTAATGTTCATATCTAGCTACACTTTTGAAATATGTTTGAACTATTTGGTAGTTGTTTCTCATGTGACCTGCATTTCGACTCAACCTGACCTGACTTCTGACTTGCCCTTTATGGTGACTTGACTTGAGGCAGTACAGACTTACTAGCTTCAAGCACAAATGAACTCGGTCCTATTTCTTACATACTAAACCACATCATGACGCTGAAATTGCTCATTAATAGGCTACAGTGATACTGAAGTTCAACATTGGTTGATAGTGTCTTCGCGACCTCGAGGGCCGACCCGGGTCGCAACTACAAATCACAAGATGGCCGTCCGACCTAGGCCAGAAGGGCATTGGCCTGGGATTTTGCTTGGCCTGATGAAACCATTCCTAGCTCATTGGCATACCTGACTTCTTCGCATGAAAATGAAGATTTTGCTTTTTGGCGCAGGCCGGTGTGTTCGCGACTCTGTGATGGATGTGTGCCGGAAAATATTTTCGCAAATTGGCCTGGGTTTGAAACTTAGCTCGTGAAGACACTATGAATATCAATGTAGAAAAATCTAGTCCTATATTATATAGCGTATGCGACACAATGCAGAAAGCACACAAAGTTGTACCATATCTTAATACCACAATCCAGAGCTATCAGCATTTGTGTTAGAGAAAGTGTAACTAACAAAGACAGAGCTATATAAATAATAAAGTTCCAGGTAAGATACTGAGCAACTGGTGTTACAATAGACCTGATTAACATGATGAATTTGAGAGAATCGCAGTGATTACTGCTCACAGCTAAGTTTGCTACTGATATGCACACCTAAACCATATAAAGTCATAGAGGTTATTTTGCTAGCTAGCTAGTTTCTAGTAGCTTGTATAAATATATTATGTTAGCTAGGATAGTTATATAAAAATGCATTATTGCAACAATGTTGCTAATGTGCTGTATCACTATACAAATAAACACAATATATCATGTGGCTAAAGCAACCATTACCAAAAATAATGCCAACAGAGTCATGTACATGCATACGTAGAATCAGCTAAAACCATCACTTTTGCAAAATGCTAGTTGAAAGCTACATTTTTTAAATTCCCAACGATCGTTTGAAGTTATATCCTGCACAAATAACAAGTCCAAAATGCTGTTAAACTTTTACAAACAGATCTCGAACTATTTTTAGCTGCCAAGCACATTCAAGCTTTGTAATCATCAAACTAGGTTTCGAACATTCGTGTGTTTGACATAGCTAAATAGACCTCTGGATTAGACCTTGCGTTAGTTTAGCTTTTATTGATCACCAAGTGACAGAGGTTAATTTTGCTGTTCTACACTTCTACTTGGCGTTACAATTGCTACTTGGTGCTACTACTTACTCAGCAAATATATAACTATTGTTACTTTTTACGTCGCCTGTTGCTAAACTAAGCAAGCTTAAGTCTACTTGTACTATAACTAACCAGACTATTACGATATTACCGAGGCCGATTTCTATTTAATTTGAAATCCTTTTTGCTACTCGGACTCTCTTCTAATCTACAGGTTTAAGTATTTTACTTATTCATAGGTTCGACCCATTTAAATCTGTCCTAAATCTTTTGTTCCGCGACACCTCTCGGGAAATCTGCAACTGATCGTCATTGTTTTATCTGAAACAGCATTTAAAACAGCATTTAACTGTTGTTATTCTAATTCTGTATCCTACGTGAATATTAGATTCGGTTAGCTGATTTTTAGAGTGCATCTTGATGGTTAAAAATATATTCACAATACATTTATTTGTAATACATTGTACATTAAATAGCTCATTGAGTGCTAACCACTTGGAGTTGTTTTCATCAGCAAGTAGTAGTCATTAAGCTTATGCCACACTGACGCGAATTTTCTTCCGAGTAGCGAATTTTGGCCAAAGGCGAATTCGCAAATTAGAATCGAGCATGCCACACTGCAAAAGCTATTAGCGAATTCGCATTGATTTCACCCAATGAGGGATCAAAATTATTATCCTCGGTCATGTTTCTCATTCACTGCTGAACTAGAACTCCGAAAAATGTAAAATAAAATTATAATTAAAATAGAATAAAATGAAATAATTATTCTATTCTTACTTTTAATCGTTTTACACAATTCTTGCAAACGGAAGTAGTCATTTTATTCATCAGTTAAAATAAATATTTTAATGTAATAATTTAAACTCATGATTGATTGAAAATCCGTGGCTCTGAACACGTGACAGTAACGTGACAAGTAAAAATTGGCCAATCACAAATTAGCGAGTTGCGAATTAGCTGATTGAGATCAGCGAATGCGAAATCGCAAATTTTGCGCGAATTCGCACAAAATTTGCTATTTGCGATTTCGCCACTGACCAAAAATCGCTTTTCGCTAAAAATTCGCTGCAGTGTGGCCTACGCATTAGCCCTACATTGATGCCTTTTCTCAAGTAATCTGAACATGCATCACACACATTTTATCAGTTTACCATACTAATGCAAAATTTAGTTTTATTGCTCAACTTGACAGTCGCTTTGATATTAGTATGTTAGTTGGCTTTTAACCAAATTCTTAATAGTTGTTTTAGCTTAGTTGAAATTTGGCAACTATTTTTAATAGCTTCACAAATGTTTTTTCTAGACAGACTGTCTATTGGATGCTGTCCTTTTGGCATTTCTCCCAAACCACTCTCAATGTAGGCTCCTCCTTGAACAAATATTGTCTCCATAGAAACAAATTTAGCTGTACTTCTACCTGTCGTCGGTATGACCCAGCGGTTAGAGTGTTGGACTTCCAACAAGCAGGCTAATGGTTTGAATCTGTTAGAGTAACTGGTGGTGTTATAGGAAGGGTATCTAATATTTAGAACACCTGTACACCTCATCACATGACTGGCATGGTGTGACTGCCTGCTTTACCGTACCCTACCCCTTACTGGAATAAACTGGGAAATAGCAAATGCAGTAAATAGTACATTCAGCATGGAAGGTTTATACATTGATATTGGATTAAATTGAAGTATTGTAGGGCTTACATGTCTCTACTTGTAAGTTTGTGTATCTGATATGTTCACTCTAATGCTTGTTGTGTTTCTCCAAGCCTCCAGGCTGGGGGGTACTGTACTTGTAGTATAACAGTGCCCACGTTTCACATAGGCCTAGATGTTGAACCAGGAGGGAGACTGTTGGTTATACTCTCACTAGAATTGTATTAATAAATTTTTTCCTAGTCTTCGGGCTATAGTTTAAATTATAGTGTGTATTTCAGATTAGTTTTGGGCTGCTATTATTACTATACTAGACTGAGCTAGATCACACTCCTCATCAATATGGCGCACTCAGGACACGATATGAGTGGTATGGGCAACATGAATAATATGGACCACTCGAACATGGGACACAATGACAGCATGAACATGAAGTAAGTACCACCTACATCTCTATATCCTGTTACGATATCCTAATAGTTGACTACAGTCAGTGTGGCCTATCAGTAGCGAAGCTATTTGTGGTAGACAACCGGCAAAAATTATTGTGTTATCATCAGTAGTGTCTTACTAAATTTGATATAATACAATGCCTATACATGGATATGGAGTTTAGTTTCCGAACTCTATGGTGTTGTTTCGCTTCTTGAACACAGACTGTTATCAGTTAATCTCTACCGTCACCACTACCGGCACACCGTAACAACTCCCCTAGTATGCAATGGTTATGAGCTGTCTATTGTTTTGTATCTGTTTCCATCTTCAACAATGTTAACTAAACACACATGCCCTAACCTTGACTTTTATTTTATCAGCATGACGACCCCTGCCCCAGGAGGACATGTAAGTATGCTATTGCGTATGGACTAACATTTACTTCTATTCAGCTATTTAGTGCTGATTCACCCTTCGCTTAGGGAGTTTAGCTGCAGAAGTAGAGAAATTTGAGATTGCCTTTCTTCTTCATCAAGACTGAAGCCTGAGAATTTGCCTTCTCTATATCTTACCCCAAAACCCAACCACAAACAAGGAACTAAGGCTATCCTAATTTCTCCACTACTGTAGCTAACACTTCAAACACCCAGTATATGATGTACTGTGTATAACCACTGCTCAGATACAGTGCACTACAAACATAACTCATGTTATGCTGGTTGCTTACACTGTTGGCCCTGAGTGGGCAAGTAACCAGGCTACCTACATTATTTCTGATCAACATGTTCCTCAGTCTAACCATATACAGTAAATGTGAAACAAGGTCACTGGTCCAAGCAGGGAGCTTGTTAATCCAGTGGTAGAATCATAATTATGTAATAATTATTTATAGTAGCAAAAAATAAGACGTCAAAACTATCTATTTCTGGTAAAATCTGCTCTGGATGGACTGTATTACAGCTTCTTTATGATTATACATTGTGCTAGTAGGGGAGACTGACTGTGCTAGTAGGTGAGACTGACTAAGATCGGTCCTTGCAATTTGTTACGTAGGCTAATAATATTACTGTATTTTACAGGGAGGCATGCACATGATGAACGTGAGTATCATGTTATATTATGACATATTATTTTATTTATTTATTTTACAATCACCTTTAGCCTCAGTAGAGTGATTGTTGTTATTCGACTTCAAGTCACAGACTAGGCCAACAGTACTTCAGCAACTCAACAGTTAATAAAAATACCATTAGCATATCAATATCATTAGTTACTGGGTAGATCTACTTGTAACTTGGCCTTTGGTCCACCAATTCAAACTTGACACATTTTAGATTTTTATTCTCCTAGTATTTCAATAACAGTCATTTGATCACCCTCCACTTATCATTGTCCCGTTATCGAAATATTATAAGAATAAAAAATAAAAATTGTATCTAGCGCTACTCCTTATCTTTGAACTTTTAACCCACACTAACATCTTCAGTTCAAACCAGTCTGTACCTTAGTGTGACTAATGACTGGTTAACTTGGTACCCAGGCTATTTCGCTGCCAGTAGGCGGGCTCCCTAACTATCACCTCACCTACTATGTTACTATATATAGCTCTGTACGAACGCCTAGGGCAGCCTAATCTGATAAAATGTGGTATCTCACAATACTTGATATAATGAGAGCTCTCGTAAGATTCGATAGAGCTCAATGTAATCATTGGATAGCAAAGGTTACTTCTGGTGCAGTAGACCTAACATAGGCTTGCCATCCAGTGACAGTCTATTGGATCATTGTCTTCCAGTCATCAATGGAAAGCCAACCTTTAACGCTGCACTGGGTCAGGTAGAAGGGTATTTGACATAGTCACACCTTTCCCCTACACACTAGCTTGGTATGGTCGCATCTCTCTCCCCACCCTACCCGCTGGCTTGGTATAGTTAGGACTGGTGGGATAGTTGAAAGAGCTGAAACTGACTTCCTGGTTGTTAAAACATACCCTTACTTATACTTACAGTGAGAGAGTGTCATGTCTTATTTGTTGCACAACTCTGATTCAGAGAGTTAAATTGCAGTGTAAATATTTTATAAATATTATTTTACACGCAGCACTTTTCCATTAAGCATGTGTCCTTCTTCAAACTAATCATTGAAGTGCATGTAGGTGGGGTGAGAGATTGAATGACCCACCCTGTAAATTGGTGCAAGATTGAAGAATAATCAGGCTAGTTTTACAAGATTGATCTAGGCCAGCACAGCTGAGTTTGCCACACAAGGCCTCAGCAACTACCTGGCTTCTATTGCACAGTAATGGGATTAAATTTATAAGTTTTTCCCGGGATGTGACTATCAAATTGTTTTTTGAATAATGCATTATAGAATGCTGTGTTGGCCTACACGTTGCAATTTTTGCAGCAAAACAGGAAAATGGAGGGTTTAATGTAATATAGTATGATGCAGCAAAATGAGTTGTAGTATTAAAAAGTTGTCTATATTATCAGATATTAGCAGACTTACTAGTGCATGATTACAATTTGTAATAATACCTCGTTTCTGAAAGTAAACTGTAGAGCCACCTTTAGAGATTGTGACCTACAGTTACAGTAAAGAGGTGCCATATTGGGACTACAGCAATGGCTAGTTGCCTTGGGCCCATTATGGCACCAATTAACTTCTAGTCACTCTACTCTTACACTCAGGGCTTTGAGTATAGAATATACACTGGGGTCATCTTTTGAAATTAGTGGAGTTACTGGTGGTTAATACCGCAGCTTTTACCACTGACATCTACATGTAGATTGGAGAAGGCAGATACCAGTCTTTTTACCAAGCATACGTTTAAACTGTCATAAGGGCTACAAACAATTGTGTTATTTCCACATGGCCTGGATATCTAAATGATTTTATCATTTGGACATTTAGCCTATGATCAGCTGAGCCAGTATGTGACGAACCTAAGGCTAACCAGTAGCTGTTATTGCTCATTCACATCCTTATCAAGACTTAAGTAGCTCATAACACTTTTAGCCTGTTTGAATTGAGGATATCAAGTAATACTAAAATATGATAATGACTAGGTAATGTCACATCAACATAATGATGGATGGTTTGAGTTAATGTTGTTTATTGGAATGCGACGACGCTTGTCTACGTGAGCTAGGCACACAGTGGCGTAGAGCGCCCCCTTTCTAATCAAACAGCCCCTACCCCTACATTCATTATCTGGCCTGCTGGGTTTACAGCCTACAGCATAACCTTTCCAGTTCATGGTCTATGGCTCATAGCTTCTGGTATTATGTTGCTCTTTCCACCAATATGGCTGCTATGTTGAGCTCAGGAGTTTTTATGTTGCTAGGCAACTGCACCACTGAGCGGCCTACATACCGACCTTTAGTTGGATATCAGGCTCCTGTAAGCCCTCGAAGCGTGTATCACATAACACCTCACATCAGCTGATATGTACCACGTGCGCAGCTCAGGCGACAGTTGCGGGGACATTCGTCTGCACGCACACCCGACAAGTGGGGACCAGTTTGACTTGCGGGGTCCGGCCCGGTCCCCACAACTGCAACAGGCTCAGTTGAAAGGAAATTTCATTCTGAGCAGATATATACCTAGTTTTGGGTCGGTCCCCACAATGACCATTTTTGATGCACGCGCTTTTGCACAAATATTGGGGAGATAACAACAGTGCGCAGACGGTGTGTGCATAGGCGTGTGCATGGCCTGGACCCCACACTGTATGTCTTGAGTCAAGCAAAAACCCGGACCCCACTTTAATGACGGTTGGCAGGTGGCGGTCCCCACTTTGATAATCTCCTGCAGGTCTCCCCATTGCGCATGGAAATGCAGTTGCGGGTACCGCTTGACAGGAAGTGCTCTTGTATGTTAGAAGGAAAAAACATCGTGTTGACTGTGTGCATCTGTTACTTTCCATAAAAGTCGTTGTGGGGACCGTTAACTGTTTATTGATATTATATTGAATGTGTGCATGTGACTCGTTATGTAAAGGTTCTTGTGGGGACCGCCTACTGCATAATGATATTATATTGACTGCGTGCATGTGATGCTTTCAATAATAGTTATTGTGGGGACCATGAACAGTATAACTACATTGTATATTGGGACCTCTGTGTGCATGTGATACATTGTGTTATAGTTCTTGTGGGGACCGCTTACTGTGTAGCTATGTTATATTGATTATGTGCATGTGTTACTATCAAGAAGAGTTATTGTGGGGACCGCTAACACTTTCAGCCATGAGGACGAGTATACTCGCAGCTATGTTTTTCACAGGGGCCTGAGGAGGAGCATACTCGCAGTTGCAGTCTTTTATTCATAACAGCAAAACTATTGGGTTTGTGGTATAAGTAAAGCAATATTTAGTGAGAGCATACTTTTTTGCGTTGACACATAATCTCCAGGATTCTAGTGCTTATACAAAGGATTTAATTGGGTGATGAAAACAACTACATTAAATGTCTTTGTGAACTAAACTTCAGATCTAGGTCGATCTACAAAAATATTTTCTGGCACACACCTGTCACAGGGTCGCAAAGTCCTCATTTTCGCGCGAAGAAATCAGGTGTGCCGATGAGCTAAGAATGGTTTCGTCCGGCCAACCAAAATCGCAGGCCAATAGCCCTTCGGAGCTGAGCTGGACGGCCATCTTGTGATTTTTATTTGTGAAAACACCTATAGTATATCCTCTGGCCTGGCACTTGCTGTTTAGAGTAAAAATGGCCTCCTTTAGTAGGTTGATGCTGTCTGTTTTATTGATCAAATTATTGGCTGTGAGGGGCCAGAACTTGGTTCAAACACTGATCCAAGTATGTTTAGCTAATTTTAGCATGATGTTAACTAAATTTTGATAGGAAATAGAGTACTTGCTTGGTAAATAATACTATTTTAGTATTGAGTTTTTAGCAGAATGATAAAAATAGGTTTTGCCTATCTCGCTGTCATCTAATGGCTATGCATGATGGCTCAGGTCTGTTTCTATTAATAGTTCTGCAGGTGTTAAGCTTCATTTTGATACATAATTTGTATAAGTACATCAATGATTAGTGTGATTAAAATGTTGATGGAAAGTAGGGAAAATGGCCAAAACCACACAGTCTGCCACATAGGAACGCGCTGAGGACTCATAGTATTAACTGTCTAACTATATTATATTGATTGTGTGCAAGTGATACTCTCTATAAAAGTACTTGTGGGGTCCACAAACCGTCTAACTAGGCCCTATATTATATTGACTGTGTGCATGTGACAGTTTCTATGAGAGCACTTGTGGGGACCGCTACCTGTCAAACTATATTATATTGACTGCGTGCATGTGTAACTTTCTATAAGAGCACTTGTGGGGACCGCTACCTGTCAAACTATATTATATTGACTGTGTGCATGTGACACTTTCTATAAGAGCACTTGTGGGGTCCGCTACCTGTCTAACTATATTATATTGACTGTGTGCATGTGACACTTTCTATTAGAACACCTGTGGGGACCGCTAACTATATTATATTGACTGCGTGCATGTGTAACTTTCTATAAGAGCACTTGTGGGGTCCGCTACCTGTCTAACTATATTATATTGACTGTGTGCATGTGACACTTTCTATTAGAACACCTGTGGGGACCGCTAACTATATTATATTGACTGCGTGCATGTGTAACTTTCTATAAGAGCACTTGTGGGGACCGCTACTTGTCAAACTATATTATATTGACTGTGTGCATGTGTAACTTTCTATAAGAGTACTTGTGGGGTCCGCTACCTGTCAAACTATATTATATTGACTGCGTGCATGTGTAACTTTCTATAAGAGCACTTGTGGGGACCGCTACCTGTCAAACTATATTATATTGACTGTGTGCATGTGACACTTTCTATAAGAGCACTTGTGGGGTCCGCTACCTGTCTAACTATATTATATTGACTGTGTGCATGTGACACTTTCTATTAGAACACCTGTGGGGACCGCTAACTATATTATATTGACTGTGTGCATGTGTAACTTTCTATAAGAGTACTTGTGGGGTCCGCTACCTGTCAAACTATATTATATTGACTGTGTGCATGTGATACTTTCTATAAGAGCACTTGTGGGGTCCGCTACCTGTCAAAATATATTATATTGACTGTGTGCATGTGACATTTTCTATAAGAGTACTTGTGGGGTCCGCTACCTGCCAAACTATATTATATTGACTGTGTACATGTGTAACTTTCTATAAGAGCACTTGTGGGGTCTGCTACCTGTCAAACTATATTATATTGACTGTGTGCATGTGACACTTTATATAAGAGTACTTGTGGGGTCCGCTACCTGTCAAACTATATTATATTGAGTGTGTGCATGTGTAACTTTCTATAAGAGCACTTGTGGGGTCTGCTACCTGTCAAACTATATTATATTGACTGTGTGCATGTGTAACTTTCTATAAGAGTACTTGTGGGGTCCGCTACCTGTCAAACTATATTATATTGACTGTGTGCATGTGACACTTTCTATAAGAGTACTTGTGGGGTCCGCTACCTGTCAAACTATATTATATTGACTGTGTGCATGTGTAACTTTCTATGAGAGCACCTGTGGGGACCGCTAACTATATTATATTGACTGTGTGCATGTGTCACTTTCTATAAGAGTACTTGTGGGGTCCGCTACCTGTCAAACTATATTATATTGACTGTGTGCATGTGACACTTTCTATAAGAGCACTTGTGGGGTCCGCTACGTGTCAAACTATATTATATTGACTGTGTGCATGTGACACTTTCTATAAGAGTACTTGTGGGGTCCGCTACCTGTCAAACTATATTATATTGACTGTGTGCATGTGTAACTTTCTATGAGAGCACTTGTGGGGTCCGCTACCTGTCAAACTATATTATATTGGCTGTGTGCATGTCACACTTTCTATAAGAACGCTTGTGGGGACCGCTAACTATATTATATTGACTGTGTGCATGTGTCACTTTCTATAAGAGTACTTGTGGGGTCCGCTACCTGTCAAACTATATTATATTGACTGTGTGCATGTGACACTTTCTATAAGAGTACTTGTGGGGTCCGTTACCTGTCTAACTATATTATATTGACTGTGTGCATGTGATACTTTCTATTAGAACACCTGTGGGGACCGCTAACTACATTGTATATTATATTGACTGTGTGCATGTGACACTTTCTATTAGAACACCTGTGGGGACCGCTAACTATATTGTATTGACTGTGTGCATGTGTCACTTTCTATAAGAGAACTTGTGGGGTCCGCTACGTGTCAAACTATATTATATTGACTGTGTGCATGTGACACTTTCTATAAGAGTACTTGTGGGGTCCACTCACAGTCCAGTTATGTCTTATTGACTGCACGCTTAGAATACTTTATTTAGTGCATGTAGTTATTACAGGATCGCTTAGGGGTCAGTCATGTTATATATTTATACGATGCTCTCTTTCTCTTGCAACTCTTCATTCTTAAAGTAAAACCAGCATCTGGAGAGTGTTTAAGTTTTAGCATGACTTGTGTTTCACGTACGAAAGTTAGATTAGGCTTGAAAGTAGTCATGATATAACTAAATAAATTAGATAATATCGCTCACACCTATACATTTTTGTAGTTGTATAATTATGTCTATTAGTAATAATGCATTTTTAGGCAAAGAAATTTACTTTTGAGCGGCCGGAGACTTGTTTCAAGTCCATTAAAATGCCAGCCCCCAACTGTGGGTTGAATCCGAGGCGTCTATGATAGGTAGTAGCCTAGCACAGTGATTTGAAACCGCTCAAAAATAACTTTCCTTGCTTAAAAATACATAATAATATATTATAAAAGATGGCCAAACACCCTAACATCTTATATATGCATAGCAAGGTGGCCGTAGTAAGAGTGGTGTATTGCGTGAAGTTCGCTCAGAGCATGTCTATTGTTCACTGGTGAAGCTTCTTTTTTAAGGCTGTTTAGGTGGTGTAGTGGTGGCATGTTCTGTTCATTGCGCTGGCGATTCGGTTCCGTGAAGGCACCAGTCAGGGGCTAAATTTTTATTGATTTTAAAAAGCTGTCTCCGAATGCTCAAAGATAAACTTCTTCCGTAAAAATACATTATGTGCAGAAATTGCCACCCCCCCCCCAACACCCTATCCTTGTGAAGTAGTTTCATTAAGGTCATGCTTATAAAAATTAAAGGGAAGTGGGATAGGAGAGTGCTTATCCTTTTAACAAAAGGTCATGGGAAGAGAGCTTATATTGACCCTCTGGGAAACAGCCAGAACACCCACCAAAAATCCCTAAGTCATTTCCCTACCTAACAACGCCATGCCATGCAAGGCTCATAGGCATTGAAGCAAATTGCAGAAAACTTCTCACAAATCCAAAGGCCAGAGAGCATTCCTAGTACTAAAATTCCAAAATACGTTGCCACAATATCACTGGCAGGTGTGTAGACAAAAAGAATTTGTCACTGTTCGAATATTTTAGTTAGAACCAGGATGTCCTGAAAACATTTGAACCCCAATTCTCAACCCCAAACGCGAACTAATGTTTTTGAAACACCTTGTTTTTAACATTTATGGAATGCTTCTTTACCAGCAAAAGCTTTACAATGGGGTGAATTTTGCTCTGTCAAAACATAAACAAGCGCTACGGTTCTTGCAAAGTTACTCGAGGCAAAGAATATTCTCCCTATGGCCATGCAATGGTTAACAACGCCTTGCTAAGACTTTATATTACCGTTGCAACCTTATGTTTGGTGAGCAACACAGCTTTATGCTAAGCGATACCAGTGAAAAGATTTGCCATAAGACTTGACATAACATTTACATGTGTGTATATTCCTTCCCACTTGAAGACTCCAGTCTCTGGCAACTACCATGGCTGACAAGGATTCCTCATCCAATTCAACAATATTTTTAACCAACATCCAAGAAAGAGCTTTTTGAAAGACCACAATTTGGTCTTATACATGTAGATAGGCTGGATTGCTGTTCTGGACCTCTCCAGGGTGCCTTAGCGGCGCTCTGGACCCCTGGCATGTTTCCTTTGCCATCCCTCTGACAATTTTCTAGAAACCCCTCTGAATTGTCTTCTCTTGGCGTGTGCATGACTTCTTTTTGGGGACCATTTCGCACACACACAGCTATGTGTGCAACTAGCGGACCCCGCTTTTATTCAGAAATGCAGATGGTTATGCGGTCCCCACTTTGTGGATTTCTAGCAGATGACAGTTTTTGCACGGTGCCCGCAACTGTTATCTCATCTGCAAAATATTATGAAAGTGCGTTGCCTGGACCCCACAACTGTTTTGAAGTATTGTGGCCACAATTGCTAAAATGAAATTATATGAAACTGGTTTTCTTGGTTGGTGAGAAGTTGTCTTTTCAATGAGCCAATAAACAAGCTCCTAGCCCTTCTAGAAGTGGTGGTCCCCGGAATACGCACTTGGGTCAGATGTCCCCGCAACTGTCGTCTCACCCGTATAGGTGCACATGCACAATAGTGCACCTTATTATTCTAGCTAACCTACATATAACATCATGCCAAAACTCAATAATTCTATTCACATTATCACAAAGAAATGAAAGAAAGTATCTCAACAAAATGAGTTGCAGAAGTGGAGAAACTTGAAATAGCCTTTGTTCTTTGTCAAAACTAAAGTTGGAGAAGTTGTCTTTTCTATATTTCATATATATGTATTAGCCACCCTTACCCCAAACCTTAACCACAAAAAGGGAATTAAGCCTATCAAAGTTTCTGCACCTAGCAGTGAAATTAGTGCATATGATGATATATAGGCCTGCTAATTCAAACCGCATGTTATGGAGGCATGCATGATAATCATTCCCTACAGTTATACTGCTGATGAAATCCATTTTCCATTTTTGTATATTTACTAATCATGTCTCTTTCAATGCAGATGTATTTCACTACTCAATGGAAGATGTCTTACGTCCTGTTCAAAGAGCTGATGTTAATGGAGACATGGCACTTGGCAGTTGCATGTATTGTGTTGGCAATCTTAGCAGCTCTTTACGAGGGACTTAAAGTTCTACGGTAAGGCAGATTTGTTCGCGTGATGTACTCAAATGACATGAAAGTCTAGTCCAGTCTCTCAGAGCGATTTTTTGTGATGGTACCTCTACTAGAAGTAAACTGAGTGTTGTATTGGGTCTATGTTTGCAGCTAATCACAATGGTCAAAGTTTTTGTTGCTGTGGCTTGTTGCTAATATAGGCCCAATATGACATGTGTTTACTTTACTCACAATCAATCGCTTCCTGGCCTCTTCCATTGTGCTGGAGATGCACTCAATTTAAACTCAGATTTGGCATCTCATGGTCCACACCAACCAAGGTGCTGAATTCAAAACCCCCAAGCACTCTTAGGCATTCTTCCAGTCTCATAACTAAGTGATTTATGCTTAGAATGTTGGCCAATCACTCAGTGCATGTATCGGCGTTCCGTAAGCAGTTTGGGAGTTATCTTCATGTTGGTTAATATAACCAGAGGTTTACAAAGCTCATATAGGGATGCTGTGCTGGGTGTTAACTGTTGGTCACTAACCAGTAGGAATACTAGAACTTAGGCTACTGCTCTAGGGTCTCAGGACCCAGTAGATTAACGTTTTGCTGATTGTAAGAAATTGCTTAATGCAATTATAGCTGAACTTCACATTTTCTCGTGTGAATATTATAGTACTGTGTACTAGCCTACTGACACTGTTATATATGAAAGCTTACATGTAGCATGTTTCCATGCTTGTAGGGAGCATCTTCTGCTCAACTATGGAAACAGTTCACAATCAGCATATATCGCCAATAATGGTTACGATACTAATAAAGACGATTCTGATACCTCTAGTGACGGAGTAAACACTGTCAGGTAACACTATATGATAGGATACCTCCTTGTATGGTAACACTATGGACCTGAAGCTTACTTCAAAGTCAAGGATAACTAACTATTCGCCAACTATTGGTTCTGTTTTGATTATTCAGCACGAGGCTATCTTAGTGGCTTATATTGTGATTCATGTAAATTTATTCTGCTGTGCAATATCTTCCTATTTGAGGTTCACGTTTCTGCTGTATTGTGACTCTTATAATTATACTAGCCTCTGCTCCACTTCTTTGTAACTATGCTATGCCATGTTTGTAGAGCGAGAATGTGTACAGGTATGCACTTCCTACAGACGTTCCTTCACATCATTCAAGTCACTGTCAGTTATCTACTCATGCTCGTCGTAATGACCTTCAACGTCTGGCTGTGTCTTTCTATCGTACTCGGTGCTGGCCTCGGCTACTTTCTGTTTGGCTGGAAACGAGCTGTTATTATAGATTCAAACGAGCACTGTCACTAGATGCAGGTGGGTGCTTCAGCTTATAGTAGTAATAACCTAGGTACCTAGGCTAGAGAATAACATGAGCTGCTACTTTCTTTAGAACAGAGGCTACATATTATTGTGTTCCTTGTTGTAGATGTCTGATAGAATGTTTCACATTTACATCAAACTGCAGTGTACATGCATATTAATGGCAATATATCGATATGTATACGTGCACTTCTTGTACGATTTTAGATCTCTGAAAGTTATACTGGTTGATATGGACTTCCTCTTCTGGATGCATTCTCATACCTCATTCACATGACTATTTCATTCACTGGCAAGGATTCCAGTCGATGTCCCATTGGCTGTCGTCGATTCTAGTCCGCTCCTATTGGCTGACCCACACTTGTTTTGCTACCAGTTATACATAGCAGTAGGTTTACCTTGCTACTTATTTGTACCACCTAGTGGGCGTACATCGCTTCACCATGGTATATGTATGATAATATACCTCATGCTCTACTAAATATACTAAATACTACTACTACTATCAATGATTTGAAATAATTTTCATTTTATATATGCGTTGTGAAATAAATAGTAATATATTATTCTCCACCGAGATTATTGTGATTTTTGAAGATTGTTTTGTGCTAACTTCAAAGAAAGAAATTTTGTAATAGGACATTGTTAATCAAGTTTATATATTTTATAATGCCTGTGGGATTGTTTTTAAATAAAATCACGAGTCATGTTACTTTATTATTACAACTAATTTTTATACAGATGCATTGCATTATAAATAAAAGCAAAATTCAACATTTTACTGAACTTCTGTCCTGTTGTTTCGTAGACATATTTTCAAACCAGCAAAGCAGCCATTGGATATGGTCATAAACCTAAATTTTTGGGTGATATGGTGTGTTTGTAATTGTATGTAGTCATACATCAAGCAAATCATTTCAACATTATTTGTTCGTAGTGGGAGTTGTCCACTAAGGGCTAGTCATAGGGTAACAAGAGCATGCAATTCCAAATAGAACGTCGACTCCCCTGCTTTGTTGCAAGAATTCACGCTATATCACGCCACTGCGTACCTTACAGCAATGTAACAACCATTTCCGTTTTGGAATAAAAATTCAAAACAGACGTGGACTGCAGTTTTGTGTAACTGTGCTGTTGCTTCTACTGGCTTTTCACTCTGCGATTTCTCAGTATCTGGACAGGCGGAGGCATGGATCGGGCCGGCTTAATAAGTAAAGCTGAAGATTTGGCTGACCAGGTAATACATAGTTTATATACTGCATGTCTGTAGCCTCCCATACCGGTCAAGTATTGCATAGATAGTTACTAGTATTTCTGGAAATTTAAATTCAAATTGAATATTTATTAGTTAATACTTAAAAAAATCGTATTCAAAGCCATTCATATACTTGGAAAAAAATTGACTTAACTAATCTATCTTAATGGTAGGCCTATATTTGTGTGTGCAATATTAGAATCAGCATTGAAATTGAGTATGCCCATAAAATGAAATCGAAAAATTAAAATGACTTTTTGAGCGAAAATAGAAATTTACTCGAGAAGCCCACATAAATATGGGAATCTGTAGTAAGCATATATCATTTTAATATCTTTCAAGATGCTTTATATCTCTTGCCAGAATAGGAAGTATCAGTATGAGTATGAGTATTGCATAATAATGATAATCGATGTAGGCAATAGAAGTTGGCAAACTAGAAACTTAGTTCTCACATAACCTTCTGCTGCTACAGCGCAATTTTGCTTTGCTAAAAAGACAGTGAACTCACCAATCAAATCTAATTAATTCAGCTAAAAGATTGGACTAGTTAAACTCCAAAGCAACTAAAGTCTCATTTGCAGACAAATACAAAAGCATAGACACTTGGGCCACTGTTTGACATATGGCAATTGACATAAGCCTTCATAGTTTTGCTAAAAAATTTGTAAAAGAGTGTAGCGTTCAATCCAACTAGTACAAAGTCAGTATATTAGGCGTTAATACCAGCAATAGTACTGGATCTAATACTAGTAGGCCTACTATTGCTGGCGACGCTAGTAATTCTGTTTTGGTAACACGGAATCACACTGAAACATTTCAGGAATTTTGGTTTTTGGTGAGTTTACCTATTACTAAGAAAACCAAATGAAAAGGAAATAGTGGATTGGTTTTTAAAACTTTGAGAAAGGTCTGGAAATACTTTTGGCGTTGAGTGAATAGAACTCGACTGCTTGTCCACATCCCAATAAAAATCTTATATTTAGTGATAGGCACATTTTCTAAATAAAAGGATGATTATTTTCAGCCCCTTTCATAGTTGTAGCTTGCACTATTCACTACTTTTTATTCAAAGATATTTTACAGATTAATATATTTTGTAGGTCACATCATGTCTTTATCAATACAATTTTGAGTTCACACCTTCTATTGCAGCATTTTATGTAATACCCATCACATGGCCGTCACTAACATTATGGCTGCCCCATCAGTTGCAGATTTAAGTAACTACCAACTACTCTGACACAGACGTAAATGAAGATGTCCAGTTATTATTCAGCTATAATATCAAATAGCTGCAGTGGTCACTGCCTATGTTGGAATGCCAAATCGCAGGATTTTTGCATATAGCATAGGGGTCAAAATTTAAATTTCTGAGTTGAAAGTTGAAATATTACTGGTCAATTTTAAATAACTATGTTTATTTTCAACAAACCAACTCGATACCACCAATTGCAAAACATCTAATAAAATTTGTGCGCCCAGCCCTAGCCGATGATCTGAAGGAACAACATTATTATGGGGGGGGGGGGGGGGAAGGCATGGGCTTCTTGCATTATTACATCTATAACTCTTTATGTTCCTCAACTATACAAGTTGTTAGGGACTGGAACTTTAGTCTCGGTTCTAGTTATTTTTTAACTCCCATGTCACACTGGGTTGCTCTTCTAAGCAGTTGCTGTTATTTGCATGTAACTTTATGAATTTGAGAAAAAGCAGTTCTACATTTTCTGCAATATATAAATTTGCGACGACGAGTTTATCTCTGTACAGAATGGAGTTTGTTAAACTTCTATTGTGAAAATACATGTATCTGTTGATTTCACAATTTGTATTTAATCCTTGGTTTGGTTATTTCATCCAGGTGTTACGTCAGACAAAGCATTTACTGCCTCATATAGCTCACATATGTCTAGTTGGTACTTTCATAGAAGATGGATTTAGAATGATGACTCAGTGGGGAGACCAGCGAGACTACATGGACTCCCAGTGGGGATGTGGGTGGTGAGTATTATAGACAGCCTAAATACCTATATGTTAGCCTACTTCCTGTCAGCTGTGGTAGCTGCACTAATGCGAGTATTCTCCTGCCTGGTAGCTCAGTGAAATGCTCAATTTACATGCTACATGCATGGGAAGGAATTTATTGTCTGAATTTTGTTTCAATAGATGTGTATGAAATAGGCCTATATAGAAAAATTTCACTGATGCTATGCATAACTATTTGAAAACTTGAGGATAAATATTTATGTTGCCAAACGTGTAACAGGTCCTTATTTTTGTACAATTTGTTACTTAGCCTTGACCTCTCTTCCTTTAGCCTAGATTCCCACACTGCTGTTACGCATCTCCTCTATACTTTCAGGTTCCTGGCAACTCTTTTTGTTATAATAAATTTATTCGGTCAACTTGGAGGTTCTGTGCTGGTCATAGCTAGGAAATACGTAGAAGTAGCCTGTGGTATACTGCTTGGTATCATCTTATTACAGGTGAGTTTGTGGTCCACGGTCTATCTCTATCCAATTATATAATAGACATTATGTACAGGTTAGAAGGTTCAGAATTACACTTCATAAGTTTGAGATAGGCTACTTCTCATAGAGTCACAGATAGTCATTATGTTGACAGTACTGCTATTTACATACATATTATGAATTTTACATCCAGCTACACAGTGCTTTTGCAATAATAGTTACATACATGTAGCCTGTCTGTAATAATTATAGTATGAGGATAGGCATAGCATAGCATAGTCTTTGTTGAAATTAACGAAGTTGTCTTCTCTGCTTATTTACCATGTTGTGGGTTTTGTACAGTTTTACTTTCGTGCTGTAATCACAAGTACCTGTATAATAAGTTCTTACACAGATTATAATTGTATATCTCTTTGTTTGTAGACAGTAGCTTACAGTGTATTGTGGGACTTCAGATTTCTCACAAGGTAAAGTATGGGGTACACATGTGTCTATGTTCACGTAGCAATTGTTATAGGCATAAGGGATTTCCAAGAAAGCCAGTTATCCATGGCAATGAAGTCTTCTGTCATATTCCATGGAGAATAATGCTATAGTTTACTAATCTATCAAGTGACTGACTTGGTTATTTCTGTAGCCCCATCCCCCCCCCCCCCCCATACATGTTGAAGTAATATTACATCACCTGTCCTATGCAGTAAGGAACTATAAGATCCTTATTTTATTTGTGGCTGGGTTTTGGCTTAAGGGCAGACAACTTATAAAATATAGAGAAGACAACACCTCCGTTTTATAGACCTACAACATTACATAATATTCTATATTATGTAACTTGTTTATGGACCTTCTACTTGTTTCTGACTTGATCTATCAAAGGGATTTACCTGATTAGACTTGTTAAATTACCCTTAACTTGTAAGGATTTAATATATAGGCCTATAGCCTGATATTATAAATTATAGGCCCCACACATTGTTTAGTCTCTAATAGCTCAACACTTTATCTCATTGGTTCCTCTAGACATCAGTGATGATAATGTAGACATACTGGTGTATTAGGGTTGAGCATCTCTTTCCTGTTGTGTGATCTAGTTATAATTGACCACTTGTGGTTATGTTTCTATTTGTTGTCTGCCCCTGGTTTTTACCCTGTTACTAACTCTGTTACAGAAATCTCTCACTTGTCGGTGGAGTGATACTACTGTTAGCTGAATCCAGGGTGGAAGCAAGGTCTTCCTTTGCTGGTCTACCTTCTACAGGCGAGAACAAAATGAAAGAGTATTTACAGGTATGAGCTGAGGCTACGGTTTATCCCTGTAAAGCTGTATTTTATTTCTACCTGTTATGGCGCTGGTGGTGCTCTGGTATTTGGGCAGTGCAATGTAGTTGGTCTTTGGGATTCCCCAGTCAGAACTTGTATTATGAAAATCTGATGTTAATGCTGTTCCTATTGTTTTCACTCATTCACCACTCTCCCACTAAGTACACCCCTCTTTAGGCATTGGCCATAGTGGGTTGATAAAGTTACATAGTACAGTAATGGCTAGATAAGATTAGTTATATAGCTTATAGAGACTCACTGGGGTATATCTTATGGACTCATTGATTGTCTTACAGTGCATAGTACAATACATGCTACTATGGGGTATTGATAGATAGTTCAAGGTTATACAAGGATTTGTGCACAGTGCAGGTTCCCGTATTGCTATCTGTGGAGTTAAATTCAAAAAATTGAGAACATGCAAAGTACGTTGTATGATGTACCATGTATTTGTTGAAATTCCGAGTCCTGTTCACTTCATTGTAGTATTGGTAATGTTGCCAAGGCAACCTGCTCAAAGATTTTTTCTATTTCATTTCTATCCCGAGCACCGAGTGTTGCTAGGTTTTAATTAGAGCCACAATAACTGCACCAAGGTAGAGTAGGAAACCATCACCACTTGGCCACAGAAGTTCACCTTGTCACCAGTTTGTGAATGTTAGGAGTTGTTGTTCCTCACCTTTATTTGATTTGTGTAATTCCAATGATGGTTTAGACTCCTAGGCTCCCCATGATATGCTATGGCAACAAATGTACTACAGTGATGTAATCTATCCAATACAGCATTGGTATAATGTTACCACATAACCTATATTATATGAAGAGTCTGTTATTGCTGCCTTTAGTAATGTGAGCATCATGCAATGAGATGACAACTCCAAATGTATGATGTTTTATCAAGAGTAAATGATGGTGTTTGTGCACTTATTAGCCTACAGACTAGTATAGCAACATTAGGCTCACATACAGGCCTAATAGACCTGCGTGTTTGTGACGGGCCTATCTCATCCGTGACAGGTTTAGTAACCAAAAGGCTCGAGTTGATGTGTTACCTGATAGTACAGTATATCATATATATTACATCACAGTGTATGGTAGTAACTATAGTAACCAGTGTTCACTCTTGTAGCTGGGAGGTAGATTACTGCTGGTTCTCCTTTTCGTCTCTATTCTCCACTTGGAATTAGACCTATTCAATATCGTCAAAAATGTTATTGGCATGTCCTTCATGATCCTCGTAGCCATTGGTAAGTATGTCCTTCACTTTTCAAAGGTCTTGTATTAGGAGTTATGTTCTCACTGTAAACGATCAATTTAATATTGCCAGTTGGTGAGCAATTTAATGTGTAAATAAGTCAAGTTTGGAATACATTGGGTTACAAAAGCTTACTAGTAGACTATAACGTTACTAGTAATTTACATAAATACCTATCTACTATGCAGTAGCCAATCTAACCTACCCTACCAGTGTAGTGGCTTATGTGTAGATGTATTAGACTACAACTAGCGCCCTCTGTTGACAGGGTTCAAGACTAAGCTATGTTCAATGCTGCTGGTACTCTGGCTCACCTCTCTCAATTTCTACTTCAATGCCTTTTGGATGCTGGACTCCTCTACTGGAATGTATGACTTCCTCAAGTACGACTTCTTCCAAACTCTCAGTATTGTGGGGGGATTACTCCTGCTCGTAGCCTTAGGACCAGGTAAGAAACTACTCTAGTTGGGTGATTTAATGCATGCCTACTCATTAATAGTATGACTTTAGTGTTGGCTAAAGGCTTATAGTTTTATGGCTAATCATGGTCTTTTGAGCCACAGGACGGACGATGGTCATGGCTAATGATTATTTCAAGCCTTTACTTTTAGTAGTGACAAATTTCATACACCCATTGGAAACCCAGTGTAATATACATGTGTTCGAACAAGTTTGACTCTTATTATCCTAATAGTGAATTATTCTCTCACCAGGTGGCGTTAGTATGGATGAACACAAGAAAGCTTGGTAACTACAGCAACCTACAACTAGTATAGCGAAACAGTAAATGAATTGAGGGACATTGTCGGTCTTCAAATTGTGAAATAATATATCAGAAAACTCTTACTTCGACCTAGTTAACTGTTTACATATAGGTCATATGTATAGTATGAAAGCAGCTAGACTTTGCTTACTTATACCTTGCAGCTTCTTACAGTTAGTTGTGCACTCTTCTAGGTAAATGTTACATTAAAGATTAATAGTAAATTATTTCATTCGGTCTACTATCTTCACTAAAATATTGTGTAATAATGAAGAATTATCTTTCCCTTGTCACTGCAGCTGTAGAATATTATACTGTTGTTTGTATTGTTCTACAACAGAACTTTAGCTGATATGTAGTCTTGTTACAAAGTTATCTACCCTTTGAATGGGTAACTTGCTGTTCAGTTCATCATTTGATCTTATGGTCTTAGATATATATGAATCTACTGATGATAGGATACCAAGCCACTTGGTGCTTATAACATATTATTTTACCATATCTATGTTGTTATCAATGTTATACTACCATTATATTTGTACATGTAGTTTCCTTTACCAAAATAATATTCTACACAAGTAACTGATAACAAGCTACATCTCTACTTGTATACAGTCATCATACCATGTTGGTTGGTACAAAAAAACTGCATTGAATATGACATTGTGAAAATTTATGTGTGTTATAGTTATCAATTAGCATAATATCCCATCCCGATCTAAAGAAAAATATCAGTTGGTGACAACATAATCAACTTCTAACAATGTGCGCCACAGTAATACCACCTAGTAAGCAAGTACTACTAGTTTGTAGTAGATGTTGTTCTACCATCAAGTACAAGTATGGAGTTGTCTTGTCGCAATGCCATATCACCACTAAACTAGCACCATACGTTGTAGTTTTTAGGCTAAAATGGTGTGCAGATATTTTTGTCAACTGAAACTCTACTCTACAGGATGTGTCCTTCACGACCTCTTGGGCGGACCTAGGTAGCAAATAAAAATCCCAAGATGGCCGTCAGACCTAGGCCAGAAGGGCATGGGCACTAATAAGCTATTGATCGTAATTAGAAGTTGTCCTCTCCCAATCTATCTTTATTTTCTTCTAGGGTATGACACACTTACATATCCTGGGAGAAATAAAAGAAGATAAATTGAGAGAGGACAACTTCTAATTACGATCAATAGCTTATTAGTGCCCATGCAGAAGGGCTATTGGCTTGGGAGTTTGCTTGGCCGGACAAAACCATTCCTAGCTCATCAGCACGCCTGACTTTTTCACGTGAAAATGAGGGTTTTGCTTTTGGCCAAGGCCATGTGTGTTCGCGACTCTGTGACAGATGTGTGCCAGAAAAAATTTTCACAAATTGGCCTTGGTCTGAACTTTAGGTTAGGAAGACACCTTCTCTTACTCCTTGATCACACTCAAGCCACATATTCATGTGGCTGTCCTCACATGGTTGTAGCAATTGATTACAGTGGATACTACAGAAGGGTGGGATGGAGAAGGCTGCAATCACTAATTATCATTATTATTGCAACGGCCTGAGGCTTGATGGTGCCTGTACTTCTATATCTTCGAAGATATATGCCACTTTCATTAACATTGTCATAGTACATGTATGTGCATGTACATGTGCTACCTGTGTACCAATAATTGATGCTTGCTTGCATCTTACATGACTACATTACTACTGTATTACTATTGCTCCCTATATATTGCATATAGTTGTGTAAATATCCTATATACTGCAATGAACGAGCCCCTGTCCGTTTGCCTGCCGATGACCCCGTCGCGCCCTTTATCATATTATAAGACTGACTTCTCTTAGTATCGTCTTTATTATATACTTACATAATTGTATACCTATTGCAAGTAATGTCATTCATGCATATTATTATATCTGGAAGGACGGCTTTATCTTGGGTCATCCTCTTTTCTAAACGAGCCGTCTGTAAACGACCAGAACCCGCCGAAAGTAGTAGACGACCTTCTTTGTTCATTTTACCTATTAAAGGAATCAGTCTCTTATATATGTTTTCATGCTGTCAAGTTCATACAATACAGCTCATCTGCATACTCATAGTCTGAGTTGTGCTAGTGCATTGATAATCTGAACGCTGCTAATCACTTGAAACATACGTTGGCATAGAGGTTGCTTGGCTAGGTAGCCGTTCTCTGCATCTGCACCTACAAGTCGTCGGTGGCTTGCGTACAGACCTTGGCCATCTGGGACACAACCACAACAATACTACTTATATTTGATACTGTAAATAATGTAGTATTTTACTCTATTTCAGTCCAATTAAGTAGTGTTGGGCTATTTGGGTTTACGCTTGAATCTGGTTTTTGGCTGCATTTAAAAAAAAAGAATAAAACCAAAGGGATCTGTTAGTGGTTGGTTTTCCCTGTTTATGGAAAGAAGTCAATCGATCTGGATCGCCAATTTCTTGCTCAAATCTGGGAGTTGTTATACTCCACTTTTAACTATAATGGCCTCTTATTATAATTTCATTTAAGGAACTCTCATTATTTACAATGTATAACAATGTGAAAGTGTGAAAGACTGGTTAGAGCTGCAACAAATCATCACCTGATGGCAATGGTGGTTGCACAATCTGTAACTTTGCTGCTACATTCAGTTTTACACAAAACTATATTATTTACTCAACAGAGAATTATAGTGACTGAGATCGTTTAAAAGCAAGGATGGCAGAAGAGAATAAAGGGTAGGCTACACGAGAGGCCTAAAGTTTCTTTTTGGCTGACGGCGCCTCATTCTAGAACAAGTCAGCGCCCTGTTTGCTTGCTTAAGAGAGCGGCCGTTAGAATGCTAAAGGGCCCAGATTAGAATAACGGTCACGTTGGTGTTAGGGAAAGCATTCAACCACAATGAGTCCTGTGCCTCAGCAAAGTCCTTGAGAGCTTGCAATGGCTTCAAGGCAACTCCTCTACCCCCACCTTGCCCAAAAAGCCATGCCATCCGGGCCTTTCTTGCAGGGAGTTGAGCGTCATTGGCACCTGGCAGTTCGCTACGTGAGGCAAGCCGAGGAGTATAAGACAGTGAGTTTCTTTTATAAACATTCACTTAACGCTATGACTTTCTCTAATATTTGTTTAAAATAGCAGATTCATCACAATTGCCAACTGTCAGATTCCAAAAATATAAAATATTGTACCCATACTTAAAAAATATAAATTTATATCACTCCATGTTTTCAAAATCTGCACACTTCACCTGATATAAATATACTTATTTGAAAATTGCATAAACATCCACTCCAAACTTGGTTTTTCTCCACTATTTTGTTTAAAAATAACGCACCCATGCCAAGTTTAGAGTCCAGAAATATAAAATCGCTTCCTATTTTTTTAAAATCTGCACACTCTACCTGACATAAATATACTTATTTGAAAATCGCATAAACATCCACTCCAAACTTGGTTTTTCTCCACTATTTTGTTTAAAAATAACGCACCCATGCCAATTTTTGAGTCCAAAAATATAAAATCACTTTACATGCATTACATGTATATTTGAAATCTGCACACTCTATTAGAAATGACTCATTAACTATCACTTAAATGTTTTAAGTAGACCAAACCCTGGTAACTGTAGGTAAGGTGCACCAATAATTCTGGTAACGTGTATCGTACATAAATATTGTTGTGGATTTACACATACGGTAATTATGTAAGTCGTCTGCTGTATTTCTACTACTGAGCCACTACTACTTATAAATACAACTGCCTGTTATCAACAACAATATAATTATAAAGAATTATAATAAGTTGATAAAATATTATATTCTTTTCTTACATACACAGCTATTTACAAGGTGTTTGCTATGCAAGAATTTTGTCTTTTTGACCAGTCTGATTTGTTTCATATCCATGGAAATGCCAATAACTGACTGGGGTTTGGACCCGGGGCCTTTGCGGCACCTAATGCCTAGCACAGTGAACAGAACATGTTACCACTAACACCGGCCCAGCAAACTTTGTTGGTGACCATTAGATATGCTCTGAGCCAACTGCATACAAGGCACCTCTCATATTATGGCCACCTTGCTAAGCTGTATATAGAGTGTTAATGGGTTTGGCTGCTTTGTTATATACATGTACATTAATATATTAGGATGTTTCATGCAAGTTCCTTGCATAAAATATATCATTATATAAAAAGGTGGCTAAACACAGTTGATCACATAGTCACTTTAATTACAACAAGTAGTCGAATAAAATTAGCTATAAGGGTGGACAGCAATATTGTAACTGCTTTATGTACATGTAGCATGTGAGAAGGTCAAAAGCACCAAGTATCAATGTTGTAGCTTCTGTACCTGATGTAACAATATTGCCCAATAACAATAACATGGTGGAAACATGTGCAAAAATGGGCTTCGGTTAGTGACAGAAGAGCAATCGGTAAAAACATCGCAGTTAGGGATAATAAACCAAAACTTAGCTTCGTAAAGGATGGAAATCAAATTGTGCTCAATTACACTGGCTATAGCTGCTGGTCAACAATAGCTACAAATATGGACAATAGATCAATTCTCAAAACAGGTGAAAATCCACAACAATATGTCTATATTTATTTTAAAATGGCTGATTGACCATTAGATATCTTCCAGAGTGATTGCCCTTATAGACTACAGCTTTAGTAGGCAGACCAAATAGATGTCACTACTAGTTTCAGTTCTAGGAGATACTGTGGAACTGATTGACGGTACTAAGGCTATGCACTATATTGTCCCGATCTGTAACTGATCATTTACTCCAACAAATATCGCTACATCTGTCACCATTCCCAGTACTTCAAATTCTGGCAAAGGTTGCTGCAACTATTAGCGTGGGATAGATGTACCTCACCGCACAGCTATCTAATTGCAATAACCAAAGTGTAAATAACTCCTCCTCCTCCAATAGGAATTTAATGGTAATTTTCTGCTGCCAATGAGAACTTAAAACAGCTGTATAAAAGGCAATGCTATATAGCGTGCTCTGGTATATTCTACGGAACAACAGTAAACGGTGTGTTTATGTTATATTTCAATTTTTTATTCTTGTTTTTTATTAACCTCTGTGGTCTCAATTTCCGAATACGGACAGATTCACTCATTCATTTGTAAGTAAAACAATTTTTTAGTGTTGTATATCTTAGATCAAATTGGATAATTTTTTGTGTTGAGCCATTATTGTTGCATTTCCACTACCCGGACGGGACAGAGCGAAGACAGGTGAGCTCATGATTGTATATTGGACTAATATTCTTATTTCATGAGAATTTGAAATAGAGTTAAAAGTACATGCATTTATATACAAAAGTAGAAGAAAGAAAATTCTGATGCTTGCTACCTCTCTTGGTGCAATATTGTGGTAGAAATATGAATACTACATTTTAAATGCAGTCTATATTATACTATGTAGTATAAAAATACTAGAGATTTCCAAGCAAGCTACACTAAACTAAAACACACTGGTAAAGAGAGGCAGCTATTATAACTGTACTGAAATTTTAGGCTTTTAACTGGGTACACCATTTGAAAGCCCTGTGGAACTTAGTCTAGTTAGAACAATACTGGCTTGGTTACAAGACAACATCCTTTTTTCAGTTTAGCATTTTACTAACTACACCCAGAAAAGTTTAAATGTGCTTATAGAAGTATTAAGTAATGCTAACATAATTGGTTTAAAAAAATTCACAAACTTTACAGTCTAACTTCAAATCTTCTTCATATACATGTAAGTGGAAGGTTATGTAGCTTTATTATATCCATCTTATACTCCCGAATTGCCAGTGGTGAGTACTCATATTCCAGTTTTCATTTGGTAAATTCGACTGTTTTGTTGATATAAGCAATGTATTCTTCATTTAGCCATATTATGACGGTCTGCCTCCTGCTGCTTTCAGGTACTGAACATGGCCTCTTCACTATTTGTTGCGAGATTTTTTCTGGTCGGCTTATTATGCTCTGCAGGAAGTTGTGAGGGTAAGTATATATCTAATTTACATGTACATGTGTATAAAGCCCAGCTAGACCTGTATTTATAGAAGATGCTAAAGCTGGAGATATGCATTGTCTCAAGCACCAAATCACAAGTAGTGTATTTACTGTGGTGGATATGCAAATACCTATCAACTGACAGTACATTAACAAAAACATTGAGGTGGAGAGTAGAGCATTTACCATTATATTCATGCTTGCATTATTTTCATTGGATCAAGGGAGAGATATTATTAGGCCTACATACCTGCACTTGTAATTATTGGACTAAGGTTGTACAGATGATATGGGGTTCTGCCTGTGAGGTCAATTGCAGTTCCACCTAACTGCAATTGACCTCACAGGCGGAACGCCATATCATCTGTATAACTCTAGTCCAATAATTACAAGTGCAGGTATGTAGGCCTAATAATATCTCTTCACTGTTTCTCTAAGAGGCACATCCATACGCTTACCTGGAGTTCTACTGCTAGTTTAGTACCCATTCTACTCTCCTCTTACATCTACTATATCTCAGTAGGTGGAACTGACAGTCGTTGGGTTTTATCACAAATCAGCAGTCCTGTAATTATTTGGGAATAATACAGTTTACCTCCTGTGAGGTCAACTGTGGTCTGGACGGATGGGCTCTACCCCCCCCCCCCATCCGTGACAATATTGCATGTATTAATTTACGTTGTGATAATGATTAATAAGTGTAATGGTAATAATTTCCTTGTCCCTCCACAAGCTGTCAGCACTCAGCCCACCAGACTTACTTTTAATAGCAGGTCACTTACCATTCTATTACGTTGTGTTATTTAGTATCTTTGAGACAGAAATTTCAGGCACAACAGCAAAGTCCCCGCTTTTGAGCAAAAAACCCAGCTAGGGATGGTTTTCTCCTACTAAGCAAAATCCCAGGCCTTTAGCTGTTTGGGCCGACGGCCACATTTGGATTTTGATTTGCGAACCAGGTCGGTCCAAGAGGTCGCGAAGATAATGATCAGACCATTATACACATGTTGGCCTTGTGTGATCTGATCTTTGATAGGGCCTCTCAAACATAGACAATGGGTAGAAGTGGTGCACTCAATTCTAAATTAGGTCATAAAGCAATATTATGTAATTGTGTACCATGGCTATCACATCCAACACCCTTTTACCTTGCAGTGCTAAGTTAATACACATGGTGCTGGAAAAATCTGACTGGACACTGAATGACCATCAGACCAATTGATACCATGTGCATGTTCAAACATGAAGTTATTGGATACAGCAACTGAGTGAAGAGATTCCACGTCCTTTTGTAAATACTTGATTGTTTGAATGAAGCCTGAGTGCTAATGTAGAAAACTTTCATGCTTGTTTTCTCTACAGCGAGCTGGGAGAGTTACTCAACGATGTTAAGGAAACACCGGAAATTCTCCGCTTATGGATTTATCCCCACTACGTATAGGTCAAATTTGGGAGTGATCGCCCCTGACCTTGCTAGTACGATGGGAGTTGTGGCATCCTTGATCAAAACTGGTGCGACTGGCGTAAAGCTGGTGTCTGGTGTCGAATTATTCAGGACCGGGTCTGTAAGTGGCCACCCTCGACATATTATATTAGTACTCACTTGGAATTAGTTTCCTCCATATTTAGAAAGTTGCTTAGTCCTGCTCTTATCTTGGATCCACCTGACTGTAGCGATACTGGTAGTATCCATTTTTATACATCTACTGCGTGGTAGTTCTTTCATTTTTAAAATAATTTATATGTTTCCTAATATTTGTATTAATATAAATATTCTGCGTTAAAAAACTCATATATATTATTAGTTATTATATATTATAATATCATTATACAGGATAACATGTATATCAATTCAATGCATTTAATTTAAATTTTCATTTACATTCCAGCTAGCCAGCTAACCTAACAAATAGTGTGTCGTATTAGCACCATTTGGAATTATGGTTTTCTCGGTGACATTCATTTCCTTCGTGTCTCTGTGTGAGATGATTAAATAATTGTTGAATTTTAAAACTTTCACAATTATTGTACATGTACGTGTACCTAATTTTGGTTTACTGAAAATATAAATAAATAAAAATTATTCTAAAGTCTTGGTACGCCAGTATCCTAGGTGTTACTTAAATTGTAGTTACACCTAGTCAGACAGTCAGACACCATTATCAGATCAATACAAGCTTGTGGGATATAATTCAACTAGAAGAAAGCTACATGTAAAATCTTTCCTTGGTACAGCTTTATCACTAGTGATTAGGATTTGTTAAAATGTAAGCTAAGAAATGTTAGAGAAATATTAGGCAAAATTCTGAAACACAAATTGGTTCATGAAATGTGTATTTAGATATAGGAAAATTATATTTATCATTATATCATTATAATAGGCCTACTAGTGAGGCTGCAGGGACTTTCATCTATTTTTCTATTATATTCCTAACTACATGTAGTTAACAGAATAAAGAAAGACCGCAGATTGATAGGAGAAGAAATCCAGCCTTTAACAGTTTAGAGCTTTGAATTAATGAAACTGAAAATACACTCTGACACTCTCCGATCTATGACTCTGTAAGTAAAATAATATATATATCACAGTTTGGGTGACATGACTGTGTGCACACTATGTGACTCTAAAAAGCATAGTCATCTCGCTATTGGAGTTGTCACATCTTGGGGTTGAATGTGACAACTCCAAGAAGATGTCATCTACCTTGAACCAGTTTATTTATGTGTTATCATGCATGCTCAGTGACCCTGGATACCTAGATTTTCACAGGTAGTCCACCAATAAATATGTACAGTGCCATTAAATCAGGTGTTCAATCAGCAGTGCCTGCATTCTCAACTAAGTTGAATGCAGGAAGAAGACTTTTGAGAATTTAGTGAAAGGCTCAAGTAAAAAGATATAGTTGTACATACTTTCCTCGAAAGATTAAGCTGCTGCAAGTAGGAGTGAACATCTGGCTGACTCTGGCATTTTGAATATAGTGGAATGTACAAGATAATTGCATCAGTATCAATTTTCTGTTTCTATAATCAAACATTCAATAACTTTGTAGGTGACCTCAAATGAAGAACCTCTCATTGTTAACCTGCCAAGTATTGTAATGCACACATATACATGTACATGTAGACCTACATGGGTGTAATTATTATTATATATTACAGTGGTACATTTCAGTGTATATAAATATATACATGTACCAGTACATGTAGGTACAGTAGGTGCAAGGAATATAGGCATATGCAAGTACGTTGTAGGTGTAAAAAGGCTTGTACATGTATTTATTAGCATAGAGTTCACATTCGGTCGTACATTATCATGTCTCACCTTTTACCTGTAGTTGAGGAAACTTCAGTTTGACAAATAATAAGCAAAGCTAGTAGGAGAGGCAGCTGTGTATCAGCAGGGGAAGCGAGGATCACATATAGTAGAATCATCTGAGTGTGACTGGAGGTATTGATGTCCTTCTAGTAAGAAGATAGGAGTGGATGGAGATGGTTGTCATCCTTACGGCATGAGGGGGTAATAGCTGCATTAATTGTTCAGTATGGTGATAAAATAGGAGTGACCCATTTAATATGATTGCTCAAAGATAGCGTATTTGTGTATATGTACTGTATATTATATATGTATATAATATGTATATTATGGCTAGCATGTTTTACCTGTTTTAGATTGTTTGAACTCTCTTGTAGACTGGACAACATCTACTTACCAGAGGATAAACACAGCTGGTAGGAGAGGTTGCTGTGTATTAGCAGGGGAAGTGTCAATCACTAAAGAGCAAGGATCATATAGTAGAATCATCTGAGTGTGACTGGAAGTATTGGTGTTCTTCTTGTGAGAGGATAGGAGTGGATAGAGGTGGTTGTCGTTCCTACGGCATGAGGAGGTAATAGATGCTTTAATTGTTCAGTATGGTGATAAAATAGAAGTGACCTGTTTAATACGATTGCTGAAAGATAGCGTATTTCTGTATATGTACTGTATATTATATATGTATATAATATGGATATTATGGCTAGCATGTTTACCTGTTTTAGCTTGTTTGAACTCTCCTGTAGACTGGAGAATCTCTACTTACCAGAGGATAAACATACGTAGCTAGTAGGAGAGGTAGTTGTGTATCAGCAGGGGAAGTGTCAATCACTAAAGACCGAGGATCATATATTATAGTAGAATCATCTGAGTGTGACTGAAAATATTGGTGTCCTTCTTGTGAGAGGATAGGAGTGGATGGAGGTGGTTGTCGTCCCTACGGCATGAGGAGGTAATAGATGCATTAATTGTTCAGTATGGTGATAAAATAGAAGTGACCCGTTTAATATGATTGCTGAAAGATAGCGTATTTGTGTATATGTACTGTATATTATATATGTATATAATATGTATAATATGGCTAGCATGTTTACCTGTTTTAGCTTGTTTGAACTCTCCTGTAGACTGGAGAATCCCTACTTACCAGCGGATAAACACAGCGGGTAGGAGAGGTTGCTGTGTATCAGCAGGGGAAGTGTCAATCACTAAAGAGCAAGGATCATATATAGTAGAATCATCTGAGTGTGACTGGAAGTATTGGTGTTCTTCTTGTGAGAGGATAGGAGGGGATGAAGGTGGTTGTCGTTCCTACGGCAATAGGAGGTAATAGATGCTTTGTTTGTTCAGTATGGTGATAAAATAGAAATGACCCGTTTAATATGATTGCTGAAAGATAGCGTATTTGTGTATATGTACTTTATATTATATATGTATATAATATGTTTATTATGGCTAGCATGTTTACCTGTTTTAGCTTGCTTGAACCCTTCTGTAGACTGGAGAATCTCTATTTACCAGAAGATAAACACAACTGGTAGGAGAGGTGGCTGTGTATCAGCAGGGGAAGTGTCGATCACTAAAGAGCGAGGATCATATATAGTAGAATCATCTGAGTGTGACTGGAGGTATTGGTGTCCTTCTAGTGAGAGGATAGGAGTAGATGGAGGTAGTTGTCGTCCCTACGGCATTAAGAGGTAATAGCTGCAATAATTGTTCAGCATGGTGATAAAATAGAAATGACTCATTTATTATGATTGCTGAAAGATAGCATATATGTGTACATGTACATTATATTATATATTGTTATGTATATAATATGTATATTATGGCTAGCATGTTTTACCTGTTCTAGTTTGCTTGAGCTCTCCTGTAGACTGGAGAATCCCTACCTACCAGAGGATAAACACAGCTGGTAGGAGAGGTAGCTGTGTATCAGCAGGGGAAGTGCCAATCATTAAATAGCGAGGATCACATATAGTAGAATCATCTGAGTGTGACTGGAGGTATTGGTGTTCTTCTTGTGAGAGGATAGGAGTGGATGGAGGTGGTTGTCGTTCCTACAGCATGAGGAGGTAATAGATGCTTTAATTGTTCAGTATGGTGATAAAATAGAAGTGACCCGTTTAATATGATTGCTGAAAAATAGTGTATTTGTGTATATGTACTGTATATTATATATGTATATAATGTGTATATTATGGCTAGCATGTTTACCTGTTTTAGCTTGTTTGAACTCTCCTGTAGACTGGAGAATCTCTACCTACCAGAGGATAAACACAACTGGTAGGAGAGGTGGCTGTGTATCAGCAGGGGAAGTGTCAATCACTAAAGACCGAGGATCATATATTATAGTAGAATCATCTGAGTGTAACTGGAAGTATTGGTGTCCTTCTTGTGAGAGGATAGGAGTGGATGGAGGTGGTTGTCGTTCCTACGGCAATAGGAGGTAATAGAAGCTTTAATTGTTCAGTATGGTGATAAAATAGAAATGACCCGTTTAATATGCTTGCTGAAAGATAGCGTATTTGTGTTTATGTATATTATATAGGTTTATAATATGTTTATTATGGCTAGCATGTTTACCTGTTTTAGCTTGCTTGAACCCTTCTGTAGACTGGAGAATCTCTATCTACCAGAAGATAAACACAACTGGTAGGAGAGGTTGCTGTGTATCAGCAGGGGAAGTGTCAATCACTAAAGAGCAAGGATCATATAGTAGAATCATCTGAGTGTGACTGGAAGTATTGGTGTTCTTCTTGTGAGAAGATAGGAGTGGATGGAGATGGTTGTCGTCCTTACGGCATGAGGGGGTAATAGCTGCATTAATTGTTCAGTATGGTGATAAAATAGGAGTGACCCGTTTAATATGATTGCTGAAAGATAGCGTATTTGTGTATATGTACTGTATATTCTCGCAATTCTCGCTGTCTCTGGCAGCTTGAGAACTTTGGTTCAGTGGATTTCACACCTTTTAAATACGCTTTGCTGTAAATATACAGTATTGCTAAGGTGTTCTCCCAGGCATATCTCTGAGCTGCACTGATGAGGTGTTAAACACCGAAACAGTACACTGTATGCAGATTGAGTGTACTGTATATTATATATGTATATAATATGGATATTATGGCTAGCATGTTTTACCTGTTTTAGCTTGTTTGAACTCTCCTGTAGACTGGAGAATCTTTACCTACCAGAGGATAAACATACGTAGCTGGTAGGAGAGGTTGCTGTGTATCAGCAGGGGAAGTGTCGATTACTAAAGAGCAAGGATCATATATAGTAGAATCATCTGAGTGTGACCGGAAATATTGGTGTCCTTCTAGTGAGAGGATAGGAGTGGATGGAGGTGGTTGTCGTTCCTACGGCATGAGGAGGTAATAGCCGCAATAATTGTTCAGTATGGCGATAAAATAGAAGTGACCCGTTTAATATGATTGCTGAAAGATAGCGTATTTGTGTATATGTACTGTATATTATATATTGTTATGTATATAATATGTATATTATGGCTAGCATGTTTTACCTGTTCTAGTTTGCTTGAGCTCTCCTGTAGACTGGAGAATCCCTACCTACCAGAGGATAAACACAGCTGGTAGGAGAGGTAGCTGTGTATCAGCAGGGGAAGTGCCGATCATTAAATAGCGAGGATCACATATAGTAGAATCATCTGAGTGTGACTAGAAGTATTGGTGTTCTTCTTGTGAGAGGATAGGAGTGGATGAATGTGGTTGTCGTTCCTACGGCAATAGGAGGTAATAGATGCATTAATTGTTCAGTATGGTGATAAAATAGAAGTGACCCGTTTAATATGATTGCTGAAAGATAGCGTATTTGTGTATATGTACTGTATATAATAATTGTATATTATGGCTAGCATGTCTACCTGTTTTAGCTTGTTTGAACTCTCCTGTAGACTGGAGAATATCTACTTACCAGCGGATAAACACAGCTGGTAGGAGAGGTAGCTGTGTATCAGCAGGGGAAGTGTCAATCACTGAAGAGCAAGGATCATATAGTGGAATCATCTGAGTGTGACTGGAGGTATTGGTGTCCTTCTAGTAAGAAGATATGAGTGGATGGAGATGGTTGTCGTCCTTACGGCATGAGGGGGTAATAGCTGCATTAATTGTTCAGTATGGTGATAAAATAGGAGTGACCCGTTTAATATGATTGCTGAAAGATAGCGTATTTGTGTATATGTACTGCATATTATATATGTATATAATATGTATATTATGGCTAGCATGTTTTACCTGTTTTAGATTGTTTGAACTCTCTTGTAGACTGGACATCATCTACTTACCAGAGGATAAACACAGCTGGTAGGAGAGGTAGCTGTGTATCAGCAGGGGAAGTGTCAATCACTAAAGAGCGAGGATCATATATAGTAGAATCATCTGAGTGTGACTGGAAGTATTGGTGTTCTTCTTGTGAGAGAATAGGAGTGAATGGAGGTGGTTGTCGTTCCTACGGCAATAGGAGGTAATAGATGATTTAATTGTTCAGTATGGTGATAAAATAGAAATGACCCGTTTAATATGATTGCTGAAAGATAGCGTATTTGTGTATATGTACTGTATATTATATATGTATATAATAATTGTATATTATGGCTAGCATGTTCACCTGTTTTAGCTTGTTTGAACTCTTCTGTAGACTGGAGAATCCCTACCTACCAGCGGATAAACACAGCTGGTAGGAGAGGTTGCTGTGTATTAGCAGGGGAAGTGTCAATCACTAAAGAGCAAGGATCATATATAGTAGAATCATCTGAGTGTGACTGGAAGTATTGGTGTCCTTCTTGTGAGAGGATAGGAGTGGATGGAGGTGGTTGTCGTTCCTACGGCATGAGGAGGTAATAGATGCATTAATTGTTCAGTATGGTGATAAAATAGAAGTGACCCGTTTAATATGATTGCTGAAAGATAGCGAATTTGTGTATATGTACTGCATATTATATATGTATATAATAATTGTATATTATGGCTAGCATGTTTACCTGTTCTAGTTTGCTTGAGCTCTCCTGTAGACTGGAGAATATCTACTTACCAGCGGATAAACACAGCTGGTAGGAGAGGTTGCTGTGTATCAGCAGGGGAAGTGTCAATCACTAAAGAGCAAGGATCATATAGTAGAATCATCTGAGTGTGACTGGAAGTATTGGTGTTCTTCTTGTGAGAGGATAGGAGGGGATGAAGGTGGTTGTCGTTCCTACGGCAATAGGAGGTAATAGATGCTTTAATTGTTCAGTATGGTGATAAAATAGAAGTGACCCGTTTAATATGATTGCTGAAAGATAGCCTATTTGTGTATATGTATATTATATATGTATGTAATATGTTTATTATGGCTAGCATGTTTACCGGTTTTAGCTTGCTTGAACCCTTCTGTAGACTGGAGAATCTCTACCTACCAGAGGATAAACACAACTGGTAGGAGAGGTAGTTGTGTATCAGCGGGGGAAGTGTCAATCACTAAAGACCGAGGATCATATATAGTAGAATTATCTGAGTGTGACTGGAACTATTGGTGTCCTTCTTGTGAGAGGATAGGAATGGATGGAGGTGGTTGTCGTTCCTACGGCATGAGGAGGTAATAGCTGCATGACTAGTCTTGCATGTAATACACCAACCTATTTATATGTTTGCTTACAACTACGCTGTATTTAGCTTTATCCGTTACCATAATTTTAATTCTGTGCCATTTAATGTCTCGGTTCCTCACTTTGAATGATCAAGCTCAGTAATTTCATACTTTCTACCACCAATAACTTTGAGTGAAATAACTAATTAAGCGCTACTATACACTGGTGTTATTAGTTTGAGCTGTATTACATCAGTTAAAAAAATTGGAACCCTGTGCACTTTTTTACAAGTGCCTTTCCACTAATTTTCATACAAAGTAAATACTCGTTCCTATCTCCTTGTCTATATAGAGGAATGTACATGTACATGTTGTTTATACACGTACATCGCCTTGTCTATGCTCTGATAGAAACTTGGTTTTACACGTCTATATGTATCAATAATGATTGGTCTTACTGTTTACTTGTAGCTGTTCATCAACTTCTTTGAGCACCCGCTGAGACTTGAGATGATCTACTGTCTGGGAGAGAAACACCTTTTAGTGGAAATGCTCTTTGAAGAATGCAGGAGAGTGGAGAACTTTGTTGTTTGAGTGTGGTGGCACTGGTAAGAACAGAGCAGCAAAATGCAAATTCTCAGTTGTAAATGAGGTTGTAAATAATTCACCATGTGAAAATGGTAAGATAATAAAAATATGTTACAGAATATAATACTTATATTAAGCTAATAGAACTGCAACATAACAAAAAAGTCAAATGTTGCGTTGTGTATTGCTGAAAGAAGGAAGTTGAATTAGTTCCCCAGAAGCTACCAAAAGAAGGTGTGGAAAATTTGTGTGGTAAACTGAACAATAGATTTACCTTTGTAAGGCTCAAGCTGGATGTTGATGTGTGCAGCAGATAGTTCAGTCAGAGTGACTGTGGCCCAAAACCTAGGAGCAGATATCACAATAGAAAGCTTTGAATGGCTTTGGCTGCCCTACAAGTATAATATATAGCACATTTGTGAATGTGCAATCCTTTACTGTACTAAAACCTTTAACTGTTCTGATTAGTTAAAGGAAAATGAACAACTTTACACAAAGTATTTTTGTTTATTAATTTCTTACCTCTAAATTCCTGGAATTGCCATCTTTCTAATCATTATTTACAGTCACTGTACATTGCTTCTTATACTGTCTGATAAAAAATCCTTATATGCACTGTATATATTAAATGATTGTGCACAATATCATTGAGTGGTCATATTGAACTCGAATTTGGAATGAAAAATCAAGACTGGATATATAAACAACACAAACACCAAAGAGTGAGAACCTTTAGCTAGACATTCCTTCCTGGAGTTCCCCGCTTAAATCATTATACTATACAGCATCCTCATTTTCATGTTCCTATCGTTTGAAAACTTCCCTGGCTAATATACATGTGAATGCAGAATATACCTGTAACAATTTCAATAATCAAGTTTCACCTGTTTTAGCTTGCTTGAACTCTCCGGTAGACTGGAGAATCCCTACCTACCAGAGGATAAACTCGATGTCGATTACTAAAGAGCAAGGATCATATATAGTAGCATCATCTGAGTGTGACTGGAGGTATTGGTGTCCTTCTTGTGAGAGGATAGGAGTGGATGGAGGTGGTTGTCGTTCCTACGGCATGAGGAGGTAATAGCCGCAATAATTGTTCAGTATGGTGATAAAATAGAAATGACCCGTTTAATATGATTGCTGAAAGATAGCATATATGTGTACATGTACATTATATTATATCTTGTTATGTATATAATATGGCTAGCATGTTTTACCTATTCTAGCTTGCTTGAACTCTCCTGTAGACTGGAGAATCTTTACCTACCAGAGGATAAACATACGTAGCTGGTAGGAGAGGTGGTTGTGTATCAGCAGGGGAAGTGTCGATTACTAAAGAGCAAGGATCATATATAGTAGCATCATCTGAGTGTGACCGGAAATATTGGTGTCCTTCTAGTGAGAGGATAGGAGTGGATGGAGGTGGTTGTCGTCCCTACGGCATTGAGAGGTAATAGCTGCAATAATTGTTCAGCATGGTGATAAAATAGAAATGACCTGTTTAATATGCTTGCTGAAAGATAGCGTATTTGTGTTTATGTATATTATATATGTATATAATATGTTTATTATGGCTAGCATGTTTACCTGTTTTAGCTTGCTTGAGCCCTTCTGTAGACTGGAGAATCCCTACCTACCAGAGGGTAAACACAGCTGGTACGAGAGGTGGCTGTGTATCAGCAGGGGAAGTGTCGATCACTAAAGAGCAAGGATCATATATAGTAGAATCATCTGAGTGTGACTGGAGGTGTATTGGTGTCCTTCTAGTGAGAGGATAGGAGTGGATGGAGGTGGTTGTCGTTCCTACGGCATGAGGAGGTAATAGCCGCAATAATTGTTCAGTATGGTGATAAAATAGAAATGACCCGTTTAATGTGATTGCTGAAAGATAGCGAATTTGTGTATATGTACTGTATATTATATATGTATATAATATGTATAATATGGCTAGCATGTTTTACCTATTCTAGCTTCCTTGAGCTTTCTGTAGACTGGAGAATCTCTACCTACCAGAGGATAAACATACGTAGCTGGTAGGAGAGGTAGCTGTGTATCAGCAGGGGAAGTGTCGATTACTAAAGAGCAAGGATCATATATAGTAGAATCATCTGAGTGTGACTGGAGGTATTGGTGTCCTTCTTGTGAGAGGATAGGAGTGGATGGAGGTGGTTGTCGTTCCTACGGCATGAGGAGGTAATAGATGCATTAATTGTTCACTATGGTGATAAAATAGAAGTGACCCGTTTAATATGATTGCTGAAAGGTAGCGTATTTGTGTATATGTACATTATATTGTATATTGTTATGTATATAATATGTATATTATGGTTGCTGGAATACACTGCAGCCAGATCTCGTTCAATATTGTCATTCTCTTCAAGATCTCTTGTCTGCTTTATAATTTGTCCCGTAATTGATTTTGGAACGTCACTTACAGTTAATTTCTTTTTTTTTGTAGCAGGTGTACTTTCATCAGCAGATAAAGACAGTCGTGAGATTGCTGTTTTAGTTGGCTGTTTATAGTTGACAGATACAGACTGAGGTGGTGTCGCATCAACATGTGGTAGAAGTAATTCACCACTTCGTCTCGATCCAGAAAACTCATTTTCAAGTCCGACTGTTTCGCTAGAAGACTGATCAGATGAACTTGTTCCAGGTGAGGGAATTGTTGCAGAAGTTGATGTCAACAAACTGTCTGCAGTAGCACTCAACTTGGAGTCACTTTGAGTTTGCACATCTAATAATGAGAATACATTTATTATAGTTTATACAGAAGTAGCACATACATGTAGGCAAAGACATTTGTACAATTTTGAGTCAATTGTAAATAGAGAGTAAGTGGTCCTATGTGGTTTTGGACCCATCAGATGTTTGCTATAAAACTCTAGTTAATGTGGGTTTTGAATCACAGTTATATCTTTCAAACAGCAGCATCCAGATTTAGTTGAATTGTTAAAACTGTAACAGCACTCCAAACGAGGATGGAAGCAGATAATAAATAATTCATGGTTTAAAAAGTATTGGGTCTGTTAAAACATTCTTAGTAAATAGTTGACGCTTGCAGAAAATCTAGTTCATACCTACTTACCTACAATCTACCTACATGTACCTACCTACCAATGTACCTGCCTACCTACACTAATACATTGTAGCTACATGTATAATATAACTATTTCCAAAAGCTGCACTGTTGTACATATCTTTGAATGGTTGTGACCCTTGGCTATAGAATATAAAGCAACTAAAAATAATTTCGAGATCACTATAACAGCACAGCTAACAATGTGTAAAATTCCACAAGTGAAACATTTTATCTTTCTGCAATTAAAGAAGACCAGCTCGCTGATTCAATAGTTCGAGAATTGGAAGTTTCAAGTGGCAAATGGTTGAATTGATTACCTGATAACTTCTCATATTTTGCAAGAGTGCAAAACACTTTATTTTTCTTCTTCAGTTGAAAGATGTCATATTTCCCACATCCTCGACAGTTGATGAGTGTGTGTTCACTCCTCTCTTGTGTTGATAGTGAGGCCCAGCATCCCAAGGAGAAGGTCTTGATGTAGAGGTCTTGTCCCTTTCGACCATCATCAAATTGGCTCCTGAAAAACCAGGTACATGATCTACATTGTATATGTATACGTATTTCGTAATAATGAAAATGGGTGCACTGGGCACTTTGGCTCTCAGCAGCATGCTGCTCTATCTGCCAGTTGTGATTGGTGTGCAACTCTGTTGCTAACCACAACATGTTGGATGAACATTTGATAGAATAGAACCGTTACTTATTAACAATCAGCACCAATATCAGTCTAATATGATTGAAAACCGGAAATCTTGAGCAGAACTGCAATTTATATAATGTAATAGACTGTCAGGGACAATTACACTACAAAGCACCCACATTACTAATACACCGTCACTTAGGAGTTGTGCATAGCCACTATAAACATGTACATATTCTAATAGTGTCCATCATCCAGCTCTAGCAATTGTTGGAATAATATTCCATGTGATAATCATTACAATATTAGTCAATTACAGTTTAAATAGGCCTAAATTTGTATTTACACTTACATTTAACTGGGAATTTGTTCCAGGTTTTATTGCCTGTCGGCAACTAAGTACAAAAAATAAACATAAAATGTGATATTTTGATTTAAGTGATATGGTAAACCGTAATTTTTGCTAATTTGAACATTTGAAAGTTTAATCAAGCATTTATAGCAATAATATTGTAGGGTGTTTGATCAGCAGCTCCCCCTAGTTTAATGCACTTACTGTTTCATTAATTGATCTGCCAGTCTGTCTTTATGCTTGACCCACACTCCATGTTTAATTTTCATGTTTGGGTGATCTTTCATGAGGTGTTTGTTGTATTGCAGATAGCCCTCATCATCTAAGCTCCACAAATAACAGTCAGCGTAACCGCAGAAGACTGGTGCTGATACAGGCATTATAGTTGTATGAAACAAAGTTATGCTCTGGTAGGTATAATTCAATGTTGAACTGTTGCTTACTGAAATTTTGTATTGCGTTGACAGTTAGGTGTTTCTAGTGTCGAAAGTCTTGCTGGACTGAAGTCTGTCCAAGATAGAAGGATTATATATAGGCCTATAAATTAAATTTCTATATTATCTGTAATTAACTAATTACTTTACCCTCTTTTCATTTTTCTAATGGATTATTCAAGTAAATTTGTTCTGCTTTATTCACAGGTAAGGTAGACACTGAAACTGAACTGGACTCAACTGATTGCCCTTGCCTCTTCTGTTTTCCTAATATGGGTGATTTCAGTCTAATCCCATTATATTATGTGCATGGAAGATCAACAAATATTACACAATTATAGACTGTAGTACTGTCACCTACTAGTCTGTTATGCCACATATTCTCACAAGGAAATTTGAGAGACAGAGTTTTAGCATAACATACAGTTTCTAGCACTAAATACAGAGGGCAGCTTTAGCTGTCTAGAGACAGTTTACCATAATCGTAGCATACGTTTAATCAGAGTGTGGAATTGGTCTAAATAACTCAATTTGTTCTCAGTGAAACTCCAACCCCTCTGTGTACATGTTTGATATTACTTGTGTTCCATAATATGCCCAATGTAATTTATTTGATATATTTCCAGTAGATATAGCTAGATGTGGTTTTGGTGTAAAGTTTCGAAAGCTATTTGGTCATGCATGTACATGCATACATGGTTTATCATTTGTGGCATCACCTGTGTTCTGTAGTTAACTGTTGCCAACAAGTTAGTTATACAGTTTTATATAATAATAATTTGACTACAGTAAACAGGTTGCTGTGAATGATTACTTATGAGTCCACTCTCTTCTGAGAAATTTTCTATTCAATAGACTTATTTATGTTAGTTAAAGATATGTACCACTGTGCATATTATTTATATGTGTCAGAATAATCATGTTTACAGTTTTGTTATTTAGTGAGGCAAAGTGGGCTAGCAAGTTCTATTTTCCATCTTGTTTATGCTGTGTTGTAAAACATGACAAGTTGGAGCTGGGAGTGATTTCAGGTTTCTCCGTAAACAGAATAAAAATTGGGATAGGCAGCAGACAGAAATATTAGCATAATGTGACCAAAAAAGTTGTTTCCCGAGCAGCATGGATTTCTACCATCTGCCCAATTTATCTAAGTATGTAGATGGGCAGACCAGCAAAGTTTCAGTGCCAAAGACTGTATATTTTGGTAAAGTATAGCATAGAACAGTGTGAATAATAGGTATTTTGTTATTGGTATTTACCCATGAGCACACTGGTTGTTCAGTCAGTGTATGGAGCATCTAGCCCTTTGTGAGGTAAAAGTACACTATTAGCTATGTCCACTTTCACCAATAATACTATGATACATTAGCAGCAGATGGTGAGATATATTGTTGTCAAATCAACTATCTCTTTCTCCCTGTCACTGCAATGTGAAATAGTTATACCATGTTATAGCCTGCTTTAGAGCTGCAGTGTGAATTCTTGTATCTGTTGAAATGCATTAGTATTCTGCTAGATCTACAGTACATTGCATCGTGATAGAAAGTTGGTCTAGTTGTAACGTTTGTTGAAATGAGACTAATTTAAAAATATGAACATCCTTCTATCTAGACAAAATGTTTACTAACATCATGGGCTTGTAATATTCTTGCAATTCATGTAATGATTGAGCTTGGGGTAAAGTTTGAGGGCCGCTCACAGTGAGACAGTGTATATGGTGAAGTATGTGTATAGCATAGAACAGTTTGAATAATAGGTCCTTTGTTATTGGTGTTTATTCAATAATACATGTACAATGGTCAGTCAGTCAGTGTATGGAGCATCTAGCCCTCTGTGAGGTACAAGTACTAATAGCTATGTCCACTTTCACCAATAATACTATGATACATTAGCAGCAGATGGTGAGATATATTGTTGTCAAATCAACTATCTCTTTCTCCCTGTCACTGCAATGTGAAATAGTTATACCATGTTATAGCCTGCTTTAGAGCTGCAGTGTGAATTCTTGTATCTGTTGAAATGCATTACTATTCTGCTAGATCTACAGTACATTACATCGTGATAGGAAGTTGGTCTAGTTGTAACGTTTGTTGAAATGAGACTAATTTAAAAATATGAACATCCTTCTATCTAGACAAAATGTTTACTAACATCATGGGCTTGTAATATTCTTGCAATTCATGTAATGATTGAGCTTGGGGTAAAGTTTGAGGGCCGCTCACAGTGAGACAGTGTATATGGTGAAGTATGTGTATAGCATAGAACAGTTTGAATAATAGGTCCTTTGTTATTGGTGTTTATTCAATAATACATGTACAATGGTCAGTCAGTCAGTGTATGGAGCATCTAGCCCTCTGTGAGGTACAAGTACTAATAGCTATGTCCACTTTCACCAATAATACTATGGTACATTAGCAGCAGATGGTGAGATATATTGTTGTCAAATCAACCCTGTCTTTCTCGCTGTCACTGCAATGAGAAATAGTTATACCATGCTATAGCCTACTTTGAAGCTGAAGTGTGAATTCTTGTATTTGTTGAAATTTGTTAGTATCCTGCTAGTTCTACTTTATATTGTGATAGGAAGTTGGTCTACTTGTAACATTTGCTAGAATAAGCCCAATGCTTTCATAGTGCTGCATAGTACTCAAAACATGGGTCACTTTTCTGTTCATCCAGATACCCCACCTGTCCGAATTACAGATGTTACACAATGCCAACACTGTGCACTAGGTCAAACATTGGTGCTCATGGTAATATTGGTGAAAGTGACTAGCTAATTATAGTACTTGTACCTCACAGAGGGCTAGATGCTCCGTACACTGACTGACTGACCATTGTACATGTATTATTGAATAAATACCAATAACAAAGGACCTATTATTCCAGCTGTTCTATGCTATACACATACTTCACCATAACACACTGTCTCACTGTGAGCAGCCCTCAAATGTTGCCCCAAGCTAACTTGGTAAAGGGACAATTCGAAAAAGACAGTTCGAAACAGGACGTTTCACAACTGGACAGTTCAAAACAGGACAGTTCGAAACTGTGTAGATTACATTTAGAAGAACACAACTTGCAAATAATTAATTTAATTAACTAAATAGAGAAAATAATATTCAAAATAAAAATTAGTTGAAATCTGGTGGTTGGGATTTGGGGTTAGGCGTTTCGAACTGTCCAGTGTTGAACTGTCCACTTTCGAAACGTCCTGTTTCGAACTGTCTTTTTTTAACAGTCGCATATTCAGCTCAATCATTACATGAATTGTAAGAATACTACAAGTCCATGAAGTTTAGTAAACATTTTTTTCTGGACAGAACTGGTTGGCAAAATATAGTTTTACATCAGACTTTAATACTTCTTATGGCAAATTAGCAGCAGATGATGAGATATATTGTTGTCAAATCAACTATCTCTTTCTCCCTGTCACTGCAAAGAGAAATAGTTATACCATATATGTTATAGCCTGCTTTAGAGCTGCAGTGTGAATTCTTGTATTTGTTAAAATGCATTAGTATTCTGCTAGATCTACAGTACATTACATTGTGATAGGAAGTTGGTCTAGTTGTAACGTTTGTTGAAATGAGACTAATTTAAAAATATGAACATCCTTCTATCTAGACAAAATGTTTACTAACATCATGGGCTTGTAATATTCTTGCAATTCATGTAATGATTGAGCTTGGGGTAAAGTTTGAGGGCCTCTCACAGTGAGACAGTGTATTATGGTGAAGTATGTGTATAGCATAGAACAGTTTGAATAATAGGTCCTTTGTTATTGGTGTTTATTCAATAATACATGTACAATGGTCAGTCAGTCAGTGTATGGAGCATCTAGCCCTCTGTGAGGTACAAGTACTAATAGCTATGTCCACTTTCACCAATAATACTATGATACATTAGCAGCAGATGGTGAGATATATTGTTGTCAAATCAACCCTGTCTTTCTCCCTGTCACTGCAATGAGAAATAGTTATACCATGTTATAGCCTACTTTGAAGCTGAAGTGTGAATTCTTGTATTTGTTGAAATTTGTTAGTATCCTGCTAGTTCTACTTTATATTGTGATAGGAAGTTGGTCTACTTGTAACATTTGCTAGAATAAGCCCAATGCTTTCATAGTGCTGCATAGTACTCAAAACATGGGTCAGTTTTCTGTTCATCCAGATACCCCACCTGTCCGAATTATAGATATTACACAATGCCAACACTGTGCAGTAGTTCAAACATTGGTGCTCATGGTAATATTGGTGAAAGTGACTAGCTAATTATAGTACTTGTACCTCACAAAGGGCTAGATGCTCCATACACTGACTGACCGACCATTGTACATGTATTTTTGAATAAATACCAATAACAAAGGACCTATTATTCCAGCTGTTCTAAGCTATACACATACTACACCATAACACACTGTCTCACTGTGAGCAGCCCTCAAATGTTACCTCAAGCTAACTTGGTAAAGGGACAATTCGAAAAAGACAGTTCGAAACAGGACGTTTCACAACTGGACAGTTCAAAACAGGACAGTTCGAAACTGTGTAGATTACATTAAGAAAAACACAACTTGCAAATAATTAATTTTAATCAATTAATTTAATTAACTAAATAGAGAAAATAATATTCAAAATGAAAATTAGTTGAAATCTGGTGGTTGGGATTTGGGGTTAGGCGTTTCGAACTGTCCGGTGTTGAACTGTCCACTTTCGAAACGTCCTGTTTCGAACTGTCTTTTTTGAACAGTCGCATATTCAGCTCAATCATAACATGAATTGTAAGAATACTACAAGTCCATGAAGTTTAGTAAACATTTTTTTCTGGACAGAACTGGTTGGCAAAATATAGTTTTACATCAGACTTTAATACTTCTTATGGCAAATTAGCAGCAGATGATGAGATATATTGTTGTCAAATCAACTATCTCTTTCTCCCTGTCACTGCAAAGAGAAATAGTTATACCATGTTATAGCCTGCTTTAGAGCTGCAGTGTAAATTCTTGTATTTGTTGAAATGCATTAGTATTCTGCTAGATCTACAGTACATTGCATCGTGATAGGAAGTGGTCTAGTTGTAACTTTGTTGAAATGGGACTAATTTAAAATATGAACATCCTTCTGTCTAGACAAAATGTTTACTAGCATCATGGACTTGTAATATTCTTGCAATTCATGTAATGATTGAGCTTGGGGTAAAGTTTGAGGGCCCCTCACAGTGAGACAGTGTGTTATGGTGAAGTACATGTATGGCATAGAACAGTTTGAATAATAGGTCCTTTGTTATTGGTATTTATTCAATAATACATGTACAATGGTCAGTCAGTTGGTGTATGGAGCATCTAGCCCTCTGTGAGGTACAAGTACTATAATTAGCTAGTCACTTTCACCAATAATACTATGATACATTAGCAGCAGATGGTGAGATATATTGTTGTCAAATCAACCCTGTCTTTCTCCTGTTAGGTGCAGTAGTGGAGAAATTTGGATAACCTTAGTTCCTTGTTTGTGGTTGGGGTTTGGGGTAAGGGTGGTCAACCAGCAAAATATAGAGATGACAACTTCCCCTGCTTCATTTTTGGTGAAGAACAAAGGCTATCTCAAATTTCTCCACTTCTGCACCTAACTCTCTTTCTCGCTGTCACTGCAATGAGAAATAGTTATACCATGTTATAGCCTGCTTTGGAGCTGAAGCGTGACATCTTGTATTTGTTGAAATGCGTTAGTATCCTGCTAGTTCTACTTTATATTGTGATAGGAAGTTGGTCTACTTGTAACATTTGCTAAAATAAGCCCAATGTTTTCATAGTGCTGCATAGTACTCCAAACATGGGTCAGTTTTCTGTTCATCCAGATACCCCACCTGTCCGAATTACAGATATTACACAATGTCAACACTGTGCACTAGGTCAAACATTGGTGCTCATGGTAATATTGGTGAAAGTGACTAGCTAATTATAGTACTTGTACCTCACAGAGGGCTAGATGCTCCATACACTGACTGACTGACCATTGTACATGTATTATTGAATAAATACCAATAACAAAGGACCTATTATTCAAACTGTTCTATGCTATACACATACTTCACCATATCACACTGTCTCACTGTGAGCAGCCCTCAAACTTTACCCCAAGCTCAATCATTACATGAATTGCAAGAATATTACAAGTCCCTGATGCTAGTAAACATTTTGTCTAGACAGAAGGATGTTCATATTTTTAAATTGGTCTCATTTTAACAAACGTTACAACTAGACCACTTCCTATCACGATGTAATGTACTGTAGATCTAGCAGAATACTAATGCATTTCAACAAATACAAGAATTCACACTGCAGCTCTAAAGCAGGCTATAACATATGGTATAACTATTTCTCTTTGCAGTGACAGGGAGAAAGAGATAGTTGATTTGACAACAATATTTCTCATCATCTGCTGCTATGTATCATAGTATTATTGGTGAAAGTGGACATAGCTATTAGTACTTGTACCTCTGGAGGGCTAGATGCTCCATACACTGACTGACTGACCATTGTACTTGTATTATTGAATAAATACCAATAACAAAGGACCTATTATTCAAACTGTTATATGCTATACATGTACTTCACCATAACACACTGTCTCACTGTGAGCAGCCCTCAAACTTTACCCCAAGCTCAATCATTACATGAATTGTAAGAATACTACAAGTCCATGAAGTTTAGTAAACATTATTTTCTGGACAGAACTGGTTGGCAAAATAAAGTTTTACATCAGGCTTTAATACTTCTTATGGCAAATTAGCAGCAGATGATGAGATATATTGTTGTCAAATCAACTATCTCTTTCTCCCTGCCACTGCAAAGAGAAATAGTTATACCATGTTATAGCCTGCTTTAGAGCTGCAGTGTGAATTCTTGTATTTGTTGAAATGCATTAGTATTCTGCTAGATCTACAGTACATTGCATCGTGATAGGAAGTGGTCTAGTTGTAACGTTTGTTGAAATGAGACTAATTTAAAAATATGAACACTCTTCTGTCTAAACAAAATGTTTACTAGCATCATGGACTTGTAATATTCTTACAATTCATGTAATGATTGAGCTTGGGGTAACATTTGAGGGCTGCTCACAGTGAGACAGTGTGTTATGGTGAAGTATGTGTATAGCATATAACAGTTTGAATAATAGGTCCTTTGTTATTGGTGTTTATTCAATAATACATGTACAATGGTCAGTCAGTCAGTGTATGGAGCATCTAGCCCTCTGTGAGGTACAAGTACTAATATCTATGTCCACTTTCACCAATAATACTATGATACATTAGCAGCAGATGGTGAGATATATTGTTGTCAAATCAACCCTGTCTTTCTCGCTGTCACTGCAATGAGAAATAGTTATACCATGTTATAGCCTACTTTGAAGCTGAAGTGTGAATTCTTGTATTTGTTGAAATTTGTTAGTATCCTGCTAGTTCTACTTTATATTGTGATAGGAAGTTGGTCTACTTGTAACATTTGCTAAAATAAGCCCAATGCTTTCATAGTGCTGCATAGTACTCAAAACATGGGTCAGTTTTCTGTTCATCCAGATACCCCACCTGTCCGAATTACAGATGTTACACAATGTCAACACTGGGCACTAGGTCAAACATTGGTGCTCATGGTAATATTGGTGAAAGTGACTAGCTAATTATAGTACTTGTACCTCACAGAGGGCTAGATGCTCCATACACTGACTGACCGACCATTGTACATGTATTTTTGAATAAATACCAATAACAAAGGACCTATTATTCCAGCTGTTCTAAGCTATACACATACTACACCATAACACACTGTCTCACTGTGAGCAGCCCTCAAATGTTACCCCAAGCTCAATCATTACATGAATTGTAAGAATATTACAAGTCCATGATGCTAGTAAACATTTTGTTTAGACAGAAGAGTGTTCATATTTTTAAATTAGTCTCATTTCAACAAACGTTACAACTAGACCACTTTATCTGGCTAACTGGCAATAAAAGCGTAGGAACTGAATATAAGAGCAGCATAGCTACTAGATATATTATATTATGATTTAGGTTATTCAAAAACTGTAAACATCACATATTCAACAGTCATATAATTTCATACTCTTCACATTCAATTACATGAGTGCTATTAGTACAGTACCACAAATATTTCTCTTACATAAATCCATATGATGTTAATGGGTAAAGTGAATGTACATGTAGATTGCTATTTATGTCATTTGGTTATGCATTGTAAATGGAATGATCTCTATGGTCACCTAAATATAATTGTTGGAAAGTTTGCATACCAAATCTCACAGCACGCTGCAGGCTAAAGAAATAGTGCCGCTGACCCCAATTTGATATATGGACACCATCAGTATCCATATATCTCACTAGACGTCTGTCAAGAAAGTAAAACTTCTTAGAGTCAGAAGCACGTACTGTATCTGCGAGCGCCAGATTGAATTGGCGAGCTAGCTCATGAAAGCCTTGCGGCACTCGGCGGGATCCTTCTCTCCTCATGACCACCGAGGTAAACACTATAACTGTTGCTGTGCCCTCAAGTCTTTGCAACAACCTCTTTGCAGCTTCGATAGGGTTGACTTTTCCTATGTCGTTGCCTCCACAGCACACAACTATGATGTCCATGTAGTTTTTTGGGATCTGAAACATTGGAACAAACATTCATCTCCAGTGTGTTGAATTTAAAGAAAAACATTATGGATTGCTAACATGGAGTGGAGTAGATTTTCGAAACACATGCATCAAAACACAACATTGTTTGAAAGCTGAACTCACAGGACAAGTTGTTACGCGTGCACCAGGTCGACTTATTAGATTCACATGTGAAGTGTTCTCCAATTGGAAAGCGTATCCATTTTTCTAAAATTAATAACAAAAACAAGACATCCTTCAACATCGACATTTACAGTACAAGCATGTTCATACAAATTGTGATAGTAAGCTATAATATGCTTTGATCATGGTTTCAGATGGCAATACGACCTCTTGGCTCCCAATAGGTGCCAAAGTGAATTTACATTGTAAAGGCTACCAATACATGGTTAAAGATTTACTCCACATAGTTCAATAATATCAAAAATAAATAGTGGCTACATGCAAAAGAATTACACTGAATGCCATGAACATGACTGTTTATAGTGTTATTTACCTTGATATAGGAGGCAAGTCTTCTTACATAACTGTCTCCAACTATTGCAATTTTCATTATTTTAAGCTGTATAGTTTGTACTGTAGATATTCAAGAATTCAAATTGGTGACACTTGCTAAGCAAAATACCAAACAGTATTAATTAACTTGCATTAAGCATTAATACGAATATATTTCTTCGCTTGTCCAACAGAGTTGTACCCTAATCGGTAACACAATAGACTAATAGTTTGCACCTCAAACAAAGTAATTAAATTAATTTAAAGCTGCATCCTATACGTTGACCAAAATTAATAAAAAAACAACTGGAATTTAACAAAAAAAACTTGCAGCATCGATTTATCACATGTTCATGGTGTCATAATGCAATGTTTTATGCTCCAACCTTCAATCCGAGAAAAAATTTTCAACTTTACACACTGCAAGTTATACTTGAGACATTTACTACTACATTTAGAAAATAGAAACATGATATGTACCTTTCTATTTGGCTAACTTTCTTCTGGTTTGACTCTACACGATAAACACACCCAGACTAAAATTTGTCAGAACAGGCTGTACCTTTATATAGGCAGGTAAATATAATTCAATGAGATGTAATGGAATGTTTAGTCCTAGTTTACAGAGATATTGTAGCTGAAATTTTTGGTTAGCTATGATACCTGTTGTACTTTGCCATCTAAGCAAACACAGAAGGTAATAATTATAGGCTCCCATCTCACCATATCCAACGAAAGTAGTGGAGTCAATCAAGGACATTTGAAGAGTTAGAAGATAATCTAGACACCAAACCTTCTGAACACTTTGTTTGAAGTATTACAAAGCATAGATTATGAAGATTTGTACTTAGACTTGGTGCTTAGTGATTATTGAAGTCCCATGAAATGTTCAGCTTTTCCACAACACTGAAATAGTTCAACAATTTGAGGAGTTTTAGCAAGGTAGGATTGGTGTGTTACTATTTCAAGTTAGCCTCACAAAAGTTAGACTTCCAACTACCTAAACTAACTAGATAATTCACTCCAAATAGTTAATGAAGTTTTTTTACTCTCAGAACCAGAGGATGCTCTGCAGCAAATTAAATATCAACATACATTAGAATGACTCCAACATTCAGTTGTGTTGCCTTATTCAACTTGATAAAACATGATAGATAGATAATCAAGGACAACATCCTTCAGTGTCTCTGCCATACCTACAATAATATATTGTGGTTTAGCACTAGTCACTCTGGTTTTGCAGCAATAACGCAAGTTGCCTGCAAGGACATAGGTTCCGCCAATGACCTGGAGGGGAGGTTTTTTGTCCCGGAAAATGTTTTCACTCTGTGCCATATCGAACTATAATGATATCCAGCTCTAGTAGCTGTGGTGGCCCCTCGGCTCGCTCTGCCACTGGGCAGCCGCGTTAAAGAACTATGTTTGGCCTCACGGATATTATCATTATTATTCGTTAATTGATAGCATCACTTCCTCCAGATTATTCTGAGCAGGGTCTCGATGCTTTCTGAGAAACTGATGTCTTTAAAGTGAAAGTATGGTACTGGACTTTGGGTGCATTATTCATAGATATAGCATGTATCATGCTGGTCATTGCTTCAGGTCTGGCTAGTTACACTAATTCCTTAGACAAGGAGACATCAGTTTGAGCTAGGCAACCAACAAAAGTCAAAGAACTCCTACATTGTATATATAGAAATAATATTACTGCTCTTGCATCTGGTTTAATTGTCACACACATAGATGTACATGTAAGTAATGTTAATGTACATGTATAATAAGGAAGCACCAAATTTGAAGAGAATAGGTTGAACAATAGCTACAGTAATGTTATGTTGCTTGTCTGTAAAAAGTACATGTAGACAAGATACTGAAGCTATCACTTGTGTGTATTGCCCTTGGCCCTACATCAAATGCCAGCACAATTATACACTAGCAAAAATATGAAACTAAATGTTTATGCACTTTGTACGATATTGAAATGTTTGACTTGGCCACTGTTAGTTTCTGATTGTAAAAATTTTAAATAGCTGACCAGCAGGTTGAATATGCAATACATGTCCTGTACATGCACATGTATTGCTACTGTGAGCGGTTGAGACCGGCCCTGTTTCTAGGTCTGAGCTTGTATACACAATTTCTGACTGCACTAGCTGTACATGTACAATAAATTACTGTAGACCGAGAGACTCTAATACACGCAAGTTTCTATTAATAATTAATAGAGAAAGTTCTACATGTAGCTATACTTATTCAGTTCATGTCGCTATGATGAAATTTAACTGTCTCTCTTTGTATAGGCTAATGTGTAAATTCAAACCACAGCAACTTTCTCTAAAATGGGTAGCAAAATTTTGTTATGATGACTTTATGCTTGTTTCTCTAAAAGATTTTAAATCTTTAACTCCTGCACTATGATTATAGTACCATATTTAAAGTGTGATACTGAACAGCTTGGCCTGCAACACACGTATTGCACATGTACTACAAATATAATATTATACTTTAATTGTCTTGCCCACCAAACTCAAATGATTGAGACTGCCAGTAACTCTATGTGATGAATGTTATAGGTACATGTAGCATTATCGTTCACAAAAAGTTTTCACAATAATAGTAACTCAATTGTGGAAAATACATGTATTTGTGGCAGAATTTTGTTGTTGTAAATTAACAGAATTTGTGACATGCATGCAATCATGTACTTTGCTATAGATGTGGATGTTCCTGCTATATGCAGTACTTCTAGCACGGCTGGCATACGAGCATTATTGATACAAGAATCTGCAAAATCTGCAAAAAGGGCAGCTCAGACACCTTTTATGGTAGGATGCCTTTATAATGAAGTATGCAGCTAAAGAGTGGCAAATGTAGTGATGGACTGTTGCCATAGTCACAAGATGACTTCATTCCACGCGAACAGAGAGAAAATAGTAAGATGAAGTCGACTTACAGGTTCAACCTCCTCATGCTTTGCAGAAAAAAAAAACCTTCAGCTCACTATATAGGCCTACATGTATTTTGGTGCACTGAGTAAGCTAACATGCACAAACAGTTAATCTAAATCGCTGATGACTGGAACTCAATATTATTAGGTTCTGTATAGGATGTTGAACATTACATGTACATGTATGTGCAATGTCTCACTGTTACAGGGTTCATGTCTATGTTCAATGCAGCCCCTCTTAGGTTTGTTGAGTTTGTGCTACTATAAGCAGAGTTGTGTCCTCTTGCCCAAACTTGACCAGCTAACACTATTCAATGCTGCTTAGAACACAGTTTTATTAATAAAGCTCAACTGTTTGCTTTATGACTTATATGAAATTTATTGTATTGTGGCCTGCTGTTCTAAATATAGCCTGTAGTGGAAAAGCATGGAATATGCATGTAAGGTTTTATGTACTTGCTGGTACAGATCTAGGGTAGTGAGATGCTGGTTCCTATGAAACCATAACAGCAATTCATGCTGCAATACCAGGACCACAACTACATGTAATCTTATCCAAAGAATTGTTTGCTGATAAAACATTGACAGGACTCAACTATGTGATATCATGCGTTACACATGGTTGTTAAATTAAGTGATTAAGCAGAGTTGCAAACTGAATGATCTGTTATATTTTAGCAAACAATACAGAAAAATTTAAATTGTAATAGAAAATGCCTGCCCCAATGATGTAATGAAAAGGCAAAGTTTGACTAAAATTTACATAATCCCAACAGTATTTTAGTATTACAATGTAGTATATTCATATTGTTTTAAAAAAATTACAAATGGGAGTTATATAAAGAAGTATTAACAAAACAATGACAATAAATGTAAAATGGCTGATTGAAAATGTATCAGTCAGTATACTACTTGATTAAAACATAAATCTAGTACAGATTAGTCCGTTGCAGTATGCTAATTCAATAACAGACTAATAAATTGGCAATGGAAAAATTTTCTAGGCCATGAAATGTAAAAAAATTGAAATACTAAATGTTGCTAATACATGTATGTTGATAAATATGCATGAACCAGTCAAGCTTTGTAGTATGGCTATACTAGTTTCTTGACCCTGGCCTTTTCATCTACATGTAGAAAGATGTAGCAGATCCCACTGGAGCCAAGCTGGTTGGCATCAATCCAGCAAAGTTTCTACTCTTAGTCTAAAGTTTGCTTACCAGTCCACATACACTGGTCACTGCAAACAGACAAGAAAACAGTATTACATTGTACTAAACACATGTCCAACCACAACCAGGTGCTGTTGCAGAGCAACAGAAACTGCAGATATTTGTATTGGCAAAACTGAAAACAAAACTGCCTGCATTTTAAGGGCTGATCTGAATAGAATTGACAAAAGAGGAGAATATCTTGTTGAATGTTCAACTATGTCTGAGATAACTTAATCAAAAAACAACCACACCAAGTCATTGCCTGAAGAAATACATGTAGATCTCTATGAGCTACCATTTAGCAAACATGATTTTAGGCCATGTTTTCTTATTGTCATACTTGTTCAATTGAACTTACTAAGCAAATTAAAAGGTATTTTGCGATTTCTATGGCAATGACTTGGCAAGACACTGCTGCTACACGTTGACTTACCCTGCAATGAGGTCATGATTGCTATTTTATGTGGGGCGTGTATGTGTGGGTGTGCGTGGTTATTAAATAAATCCGATGTAAATAACCACCATTGATCACAATGGAAGTAGTGATGTGCTCCCTCTCTCCGTTGCTTTCTCTCGATAGACTAAATAGATAATTAGAAAATATTAACAAAGTAAAAACTGGATTTAATTATAGAATGATGTTTTATCTCGGTTCTACATGAAATATGATATTATCATAGCAGTCTGCCAGTTCGGAAATGACTGTCTTCACTTTGGTCTGATCAAACACCTCCAACCGTCTCTATTTCTCGCCTTCACTTGCCAACTATATGCTTAGAATTATAATAATTATGCTCTCTCACGCCCCATACACATAAAAATGTGGAGTGCACAATTTGTAGAGCAAATGAAAATATACATACAATGTACATGTTATAGCTGTCGATCTTGAACATAAAATATCAAGTGACTTACCTGTTCAATATTGTTCTGCCTACAGAAACAAATGCAATAGAGTGCAGCTAGTGATTCCAACTCAGGTTGATGATGCACTATTCATGAGACTTGATCACCCCAATCTATCTCTCAGAAATGATATTATGTTGATGTTGCCTTATGCATCTGTACCTTCAACTGCCAATGCATCATACTATACATGTACATGTACATGCAGACACTAAAAAATTAAAAATATGATTTAGTTGCTTGCACAAGGTATAAGATCTACATGTACATATTAAATCTGCAAAGTTTCAATAGTTAGAATACCTCATTGATGTACTGCACTTCAACATTAGGTTTAATATAAAGAATGGAAAAGAGACTACAGCATGTGTACCAACATTCTGTCAGATACCATAGAATTTGTGCATCTGGGCTAGCTAATGGCTATTGTAAAGAAAGCTTTTTAGCAGGATGTTTGGCAGCCAGTATTTAGTTACATTGTTTAGTCAGTATCTTACCTGCTTATGGAGCTAAGGAGGCATGCAGCATTGTTGAAGAGAGATGACTGGAACAGACCAGGTAATGCTACTAATAGTTACATGTAATATGCTCTGTTGAAGTGCCTAAAAGTATAAGAAATTTATTTAAAAAATGATAATAATGATATTCAACATGTTCTATCGAGAAAAAACAATCTGGTGACATGTTTACATCGCATACATGTACATGACTAGCTCACTAAATTGCAATGTACACAGTGTTTTCCCACCTTAATGCTATATATGTTTACATCAAAGCCATCTAGTTAAAAGAAGTAATCAGAGATAAAATATTATAACTGCTAAAGTCAGTTAGTATTTCAAAGAATACAACATTAACTTATAAGATGAGTCCACCAATCTCAAAGGAGTACAACAGAACAACTCCTATTATACTGCAATGTGTGTCTCTCATAAACAGCATTGGCCACACTTGACAGAGTTACGTTCTCTAAGTGTTCGTTCGCTTGGTGCTTGATGACATTGACACGGTAAGAATTGGGTTTAATCATAGAATTGCAGGAAATATAATACATATCCTTACAAATATTCTCCCACACCCCATACATGTACATGCATGTACATGTAGATGATAAAACTTGAAATTTGTGCAACAATTAGTTCAAGTTATACAATTGAGGAAATGCCAATGAATTTTATCCACAGATGAAATTTCGTGAATATCATGACATATAACTAATATGTACAGCAACTGCTTCAATAGCATGGGTAAATGTTTAGAAAAATGACTCTTCGTCTACATGTATCTACACGTACAATGTACATGAATATGCATACTTAATGTGTGTTTGTTCACAGATAGACTATTGGAGGTGTAGCTCTATAAAAATGAGAATAACAAGCAACTCAAATTGAAGCTCGACTCTTTCAAAAATTGACTTACCTGTTTAGGATTATTCTGTCTACAGTTCCAGATACAATAGCTTAATATAACTAGTAAGTCCAACCCAGAACCATTCTGCACTATTTATGAGATTAGATCACTCCAATCTCTATCTCAGAAATAATATGTTGGTGTTAGCGCATGCTTCTGTACCTTCAACCGCTCCCATTTACAGCTGCTGTTGGAACAGCCACTATCAATTATAAAAAATCATGCATACATGCAGTCGATTTACGAAGGGTAGGATGTACTTATACATGCAAATGTTGAATCTATGCAGTTTCAACAAATCATATTCAGATTGAAAGTAATGCTTTATACGATACAATAGTATGTAGTGTCAAAATACTTGGAGCCTACAGTGTAACCGAGTGATCTACATGTAATTCATCCTTACAGAAATTTGCTTTTGTTTGATGTTTATCTTCTACTTCAGAAGCAATTCCGTTGAATGCTTTAACTAATTTTTTTTCCCGTTTACCTTATGTTGTAGTAGTGATGTTGTAGTAGTGATGTTGAAGTAGTGATGAAAGTATCTCTTTTGTAGATCCGGTGCAAGCCAGTCATCGAAAACAAGTTTCCAACAGTGCCAGCCTCACACAGTGCCTGAATGTCGCCTGTTAACAGTAGTGAAAAGTAGATCTACATAAGAAAACAGGTAAAACAATGAGATATATAAAGTGACATAATGGTGATAATCGTTTTAATAAGACACCCTAACTAAATAGGCAGGTAACGCACAGGATATTACAGTGATATTACAGATAAAATTAATCTAGACCATTAGTTGTGATTATTTTTAGTCACAAGAGTCTGTAAAATATTGAAAACTGTACATACTAAGTGCAATCGCTAACAAAACAGAAATGTATTTCATATTCTAGGTTTTCACCTAATTATTTTTAATTTAAAACCGTCTATTATATGTCTATCATATTTTTCGATTAATTTTAGGTGTTACTAGCTATGCCCACTCAGTCCCTGGTAGGTTTGACCTGTGGTAATTGGTACTATATTAATGCCAACATCTCGTTTGCAATGAAAGTAATCAGGACTATTGATTACTTGACATCACTGTTATTGTGCGACTGAGTAACGTCAATTGGCATCAGAACAGGGGTGGACAACTCCTACTAGTAAAATCAGATGCATTTGAAACATTTGTGGCTACCCTTTCGCCATCTAGCATCTCTTTAGATATTTGAATGTATGCTTATAGAGATAACAAGCAATGCCAACATAGTGAGTTTGTACAAAATCTCAAATGCTTAAAATTAATTTTAAACTCCATGTATCTCAAGACAACTACTGCATATTCCCTGTTCTACAGGATGCCTGTATAACATGTTTCTATTCAAATTCAAAAACACTCACTGTTTATGTTGTAGTGAAGAAAGCAAACTTCCTTACCTCACCAAGACATTTCCCAATAGACAACTTCCAATGGACACCTCCATAATGTAGCCTATTTCTTTCCAATAAACTGAACAAACCCTTCAATAGATAAAGAACCACTCTTCAATGAATCTAATCCCAGACAGAGGCAGCAAACATGTAGAAATGAATGACTATTACTAGCCATCATAAATTGGGATTACGCAAAATAGGTCAAAACTAATTTAATGTAGGCTGCCAAGAGCAGCTCCTAGTAGTAGATAGTATGCTCATTTTAAAAGAGCGGGAAACTACTTAGCTCAATACAAACCACGGAAAATTTAATCATTATGATCATTTACTTTACTTTGACAAATTTTGGAGATGTTGCAGTAACTGAAATCAACCTACTATTTCCCATAGATATGTTCTGTTGTAGTAAGAAGAATTAGTTTCCTCACATGTCTCGAAGATGCATAGAGGAGCTAGAGGCAGACTAGACTGCAATCAACTTTAACAGAACAACTTTCCATGTGGCACAAACTTTCTCCAATAGCCTCCAATTGACTCTGATGTTGCTTGTAGAGTGTTCAAGTTGCTGCACACCATACTGAAAAATAGAGTAACCGACAACGATATTTCATATTACAAGCTACAAGCTACAAGCGGATGACTAGTGTAGGCAGCTTCTACATTGTAGTTTTTCTTGTCATCGGCAGACTGATATCAGTCTGTAGCCCAAAGAAACTATCAAAATTTAAAATAAATTTAATTACGAGTAGGCCTACAACCATTGTATGCCTACTTCTACTTGTAGTTACTAGTTAAGTTTACTGTAACAATGTGCCTAAAAAAGAAAACTCTATCAACTGGCAAATATGACTAAGATGCAACGTTTCTATATAACAGTAGCCTAAGTGGAACACATTCATCTACATAGCATTTACATTAACAGCTACAAAAACAACAATGAAAATTAATTCAAAATGAAAGCAAGGTTGAAATTTTTAGTAGCATTTTCTCAAGGCAAATACCAGCTAAAGTTATTTGAACACCTACATTAAAAGCTATCTAATAACGGTGTTTACAGTACTGGATGACTAACAACACATCAGCTAATAGAGAAGCTAAACAGTATCAGAAAGTATTAATATAGCACTCTCATTGGTAAAGCTGCTACCTGCGGAGGTAACAATGGCAGCTATATTGACAAGCCGGAAATACAGCACGATGAGGGGCCTAAATGTAGGCCGTTACCCAAGCCAGCCAAATATGTGCTGGCCGAGCCACTGGCTGTCTGGGGAAGGTAACACAACTTCAGAATAGGTAAATATTTAGACTGGTGTCTGCACTGATCACAACAGTTGCGTCCCGCATTTACGCATGGTGAATCACAGGCTAAAATAAAGTGCAGGTGAGGAAAACTCCCAATTTTTTTTCAAAATAATTTTCCTTGACATCGATGAGTATATTTATGATAGCCTTGTCGGAAGTGGATATGCTACTAAAGGAGCCATTCTTGGAATGAATGGTGCCATATGGACTCCTGCCGATGTAAGAATTCACTTGAAATTCCGAGATTTATGCATCCATTCTGATTTACGTGTTCTTGGTGTCGTTGAATGACATAAATATTTGCGTTCTTTCAGTACAGTCTACCAAAATATCTTATATCATAGCATTACATTGTTGTAGGGAGAAAAGATTTTGAACATAAGTCAAGCAGAAGCATCTACTATAGCTTCGGCGATGAGAAACAAGGATCTGTCAGTTTTTTTGGTAAGTATCCACTATTCGTATGATCAGTGTGTAGTTCAGTATAACTACAGTACATACTTGTATATGTTCAGTGTGTACATGCAAATATAATATTGATATAACAGTGCCTGCACTGACCCTCTCCAGCTAAATTAGATCGACTTATGCAGATGAATGAGTAGATTGTTTTAATGAATTCCCAAGGTTTGGGCTAGTAGAACATTTTTATGTTTTTCTTTCTTCTGTGTTCTTCTCTAAAGCATCGAATATAATTTGAGGTATTGTACAAAAGTCTGGTCTACAAATGCCTCACTAAGGCCTAAACAAAAATAACATCTAGTGCTTGTGTTGGCCCAGGCTTCGACAATGCATCACTAGCTAAATCTACAAAGAGGAAGGAGGACGTACCTGAACCACCCAACCAACTAATTAGTGCCAGGATCCTTATGCTTTTCAGGCTAATATCTTTTCTTGGGACTGTAGATCCCCAAGTTAATGAAACATGAAAAAAGCTGTGTTGTGTATCGGGTGAAGGCTATGGGGTTTGGTTACTAGGGTCGTACCTACAATGTACTTATGTTCGGTTCACAATCAAGTGTTGCACTCCCAATTCCAAGCATAGTGTGGGCTCGAGCTGTAGGTTTAGAAACTTGAGAATACAGGAGAATAAAATAGCAAAATAAACATCTGGGTAATATTACTAGCAATGAAAACGAAACCTTTATATCGTTCATTGATTCCTACACTAATCGATCTGAATGTAATATCTTACCAAGGTCAAGTTCTTTGAGTCCTAATTAATAACTACAGTGCTGTGCAAAAGTATTTAGTCACTCCCTCGAAATGCATTTTAACTTATTTGCTCATAGTAAGTACATACATACTAAGTATTTGACATACGTACATAGTAAGTATGTAATATATAATACATACTAAGTATTTGACATACGTACATAGTAAGTATATAATATGTACTAAGTATTTGACATAAAATGTACATAGTACATAGTAAGTATGTAATATGTACTAAAGATTTGACATACACACGTAGTAAGTATGTAATATGTACTAAGTATTTGGCATACGTACAAAGTAAGTATATAATGTGTGCTACATGTAAGTATTTTCGAGGGAGTGACCGAATACTTTTGCACAGCACTGTAACACTAATGCAGATACAGCTACTGGTTCTACTTGCTTACAGAGTAGTGGAGTAACAATTGGAGGTGTCAAGTACACATTCCTAAGAGTTGATAACCACCATGAAGGGATAATAGTCGCTAGAGAAGAAAGGCATGGAACTATTGCGTTGGGTTCCAGTGCTCAAGGTAAGGTTCTAAATAAAGGAAATGTTGTTTTATGAATGCGTTAGACTTATGTATCAGTGTTATGTTGGCACTGTATGTGTGTATGCGTATACATATGGGTGTACTTGATGGCATGCCTTAAACCAAACTCAATTCTGCTTAATGTTTTTATTTTCAGCTATAGTCATAGGCTTAGAACCTGAAGGTAAGAGTGGATGGTTGCTTGATGGTGTTGCACACATTGTTAGATATTTGAAAGCAATTAAGTACTAGGCAGACAGTGGACACAACTCCAACATTCATAAGTGTAATATCAATTATCCTGCGACTTGCACCATTCAATTCAAGTCATGTTCTGCATACATACACTATTACATTGCTCGACTGTAATTATATCTACTCCTCATTAGTGCAGCAATTCTGTTTACACACATTCAATGGAATGGAATGTGATGTTGTTTACTGTTTACTACCACGGAAGATAGCCCGAATTCCTTATTGGCTTGGTCTCTCATTACCTGTATTTCCTTATCATACCAGTGGGCAGAATGTACACATGTAAGTGTTTTAGCACTAGCATGAAAACCCCAAACCCCTTTGTTACCTTATACGTACATGTATATGCACATGTACGCACATGTATGTGTACAGGTACATGTGCATACATTATATACGTGTATGTACGATGTACATGTATATGTACATGTACATATACATGTACGTACATGTATATGTACATGTACTGTATATGTACAATGTGCATGTACGTACATGTATTTTATGTACATGTATATGTACATGTATATAATTATTTACATGTACATACATGTACATGTACATATACATGTAATGACTTTGTATATTCTTGAGTATTCCAAGTGTAGTTGATACTGTCAGCATAGTGTCATAGGGTGTTAGGGGGTTGGCCGTTTTTTAAAAATATTATGTGATGTTTTTTATGCAAGGAATTTGTCTTTTGAGCAGTCAGAGAATTGTTTCACTTCCATGTCAATACAGTATTATAGTACATGTAATATATTATACTATAAACACTATAAGTGACCCCTGCTATCAGAATCGGACATCGCGGTGAATTGCGGTGAATTGACTTCCACGCAATAAGCGGTCAAAGTCCAAAAAGCTAAACTGAAACTTACCATGCTGATTCTCAGCTTTCAATGTTATTATACTAATTGAAGCATGCTCTTTCACTTTCTACTAACCAATTAGCAATCAGTACAGCACAAATAGGTGTAAACTTCGTTCAAAGTCATTGCTAATGGAGTCACGTGATTTATCATGGAGGCACATGGTGGGACCAGGATTTTACTGCTTTGATTATTTAAATCAATATTGTTACTTTATGGATCTTGCTGATGATCTTTCTGACCGAGAAAGTAGTGGAGAGGAAAGAGACTAGCTTTATGCTATTAATTTAGGTGTGGCTACACACACCTGAGGCCCAGGATGGCCCTAATATACTGGGAGATATTGATAATAATAGTGTAAAAATTGTGAAAATTCTTCAAAATTATAATTATCAATATTCCTGTTGTTAAATACTTTTGAGTGACCGAGAAAGTAGTGGAGAGGAAAGAGACTAGCTTTATGCTATTAATTTAGGTGTGGCTACACACACCTGAGGCCCAGGATGGCCCTAATATACTGGGAGATATTGATAATAATAGTGTAAAAATTGTGAAAATTCTTCAAAATTATAATTATCAATATTCCTGTTGTTAAATACTTTTGAGTGATTTCAGGATGCACAAGCTTATTACCAAGCCAAGCATTACTAGTTTTACTGTTGAAATTATTCAGTCTGTGAGAGATGTGCTCACAGCTCTTGACCAGCCATCACTAGATCTCCTAAAATTTTTAAGCAAAATCTCTCCCACAATAGTCAATTCTGTCTGCTTCTACTAATTCCCACAAGGCCAAGAAGAGAAAATACTTTGTAAAGATTTCCATTATGAAGGTGAGCAACTATTTCATCTATCAAATGGTTAGTATGACATTTACATTAAGCTACCTGAATTATAGGCTGAGGCTATTCCACTAGTAAAGATAAAGTTTGGCTCATACTTCAAAATTAGTTCTGTTGTAATCTCCATGTGTACTACCACATATCCTAACCTCTTCATCCTATTTGAGTAACCAATGTACATCACATGTACATTACATTAGAATCAATAACATAGGTTGAAAACTCACATAAGTGAGTATCTACATGTACATGTATTTATCTTAAGTAAAACAATTCATGTCCAAGGTATCCATGACTATTTGTAGGAACATCAATCTGTTGCCCGGCTTTTATGTGTATGAACAGCAGTGGGACGTCTCCTCTATTTCTAGCCTTGTCAAGTCATTATAAGGAGTATGGTACAACTCCCTTCAACTTCAGCAACTTCAAGTTGCAACATCAAAGCCGTCAACTTTGGCCAAGCTTACTGTGGACTTCCTGAATGCAGTCAGCTCTATCTATGCACTAGCCCTCCTAGGATGGATTCCAGGTAAGTTGACTTTCTACAGGCATCAAACCTTCTCTTACTGATATAATTTTCATTCTCATCGATTCCAGAATGGGCCTCTGTTGCTAAAAAGCAAAGATGAAGGCAGATTACATAAGTCCGTCGCATTACAGATCATACACAAATATTGTAATACGTAGGTACACTGCATTATTATACATGTATCACATTGCTCTAATACTGCAGTAGTAAACATACACATAGTTTGAATCTACTAGTATTATACACTTACATGTATTTCATCTGTCTCCCATAACCTCTGCCTTCCTCCTTCAAGTACTAAAGTGCAGTGATAATTTCCAAAAAACTAACAGTAAAAAGCTTTGTGGCAAAGCTATGCATACATCAGCTATCAGCATTCAGTATCTTGTTGTATGACTGCACATGTTTTGTGATAGCTAGCAAGTCACAGTGAGGTAATGGTTAAGCATGTAGGTTTGTAATCTGGAGGTCCAGAGTTCAAATCTAGTCTACTACATCTGCTACGCTTAAGTTTTTGTTTGTCTTCTTTTTTCACTGTCAAAATTAGTAATACACAACATACTCTCAACAGGATTCAAGAAAACAGATGTTAAGGTGCTACCATCTGATCTCGCAGTAGAAGGACTATGGAAAGACTACAACTCAATGAAGTTCATAATTTGGTCTATTTCACCAGAATGGCGGAATCCGGATAGTTCGAACCTACCTACCTCAAAGACCCTTCTCAGGGCTACCCACATATGAGAGACCATTTTTGTTAACTTGTTACAAGATGTGCAGTATCTTCTATTTCACTTGCATGGCAATCTGTGTTAAAATTTATGTTAATGCAGCCTGTCCATCGCAATTGGTGCACAAGTTCATTTTCACTGTTTTTGTCGAAAATCCTAAATCAGTATCTCTTGTTTAAGTGGGGATGGGACACAAGATATGGTTTTACATTGTTTTTAGTTATTTCATCAGATTCCTCACACATTCTTACCCCTAGTCAGTGAAAACTAGCAATGTAAGTCAATTAGATATGCCCGTTGCTAAGTTCTGAATAGTGTAAACAATAAATTATTGGTTCGAAAACTTTAAACCAGATTTTCTCAGTTCGCCTTTTTATATGAAAATCGACAGATATGGGCCCAGTATTATCCTGATAAAAATTGAACCGTTGGTGCTAGAATAAAAAAGAAAACAGATTTGGAATCCTCATGAATTTCTGCATCTGAAAACATAAATATCTCAAAATCTTTGGGTACCTCCCGATGTCTGATTCTGATAGCAGGGGTCACAAATTGTCCTGATTACGTTTTCAACAAATACTTGACTATTTCAATATCTACACTGTATAATGTTATATTGTTTATTGGGGTAACAATTCTTCTCAAATACACTTGGTAATGCACTTGTGGCAATAGACTTGTTCATACTTTATTGGCGGTTTATAATGCATGTATAGGCTCAAGTACTGCAACGTACATCTATATACAATGTACGACTAAGCAGTTGGCCAATAGAAATAATACACCAAGTGTATTCCACATAATATGTATAGGTACCTTCTTTCCATGAACTCAGATACAGGAAATTTTGGCACTGCCATTACCCTTGGGCCTTAAGGCTTGATTACACAAGAGGCCGTTAGCTTCGTTGTTCGTTGGCATGGCTGTATAATAGGCAATGTGTGGTACCAGTCCAATCCAGCCAACAAAGGCTTATTTTAAATAATTTATATAGTTGGAGTCATTGTATTCAATGTTAACCAATCACAATCGGCTCCGCTCCGTGATGCCATGGACTGAAAAGACCAATATTTTGGCCTTTACATAGCCCAACAAATGAAGCACCGATTTGCTCTAGAACGAGACCCCGAAGGCCGAAAAAAGAACAAATATTGGCCTCTCGTGTAGCCTTGTTTATAATAACAGTAATAATGATAAAATGTTCCCACTGTTTCCCCAAATATATAGGGAAGACAACTTTGTAATGAGAGAACAACTTCCAGACTAGTAGTACACTAAGCAAAAATTTTCCCACTGCTACCAATAGTGGGGGTAGTAGTACCACCACTATTACTAATACAAACTATTATAAAACATTGCCGATACATTCAGTATAAAAGATTAACACCAGTCTTATACAATCATGCGTTTACATACAATCATACACTATTTATGTACAATGTCAAGGATGATATTATGTCCATTTTACTATAATATTGTGATGGTACAGGACATTTGTATACGACTCCAGCTACCAATTATATACACATGCCCTGAGGAAGATCAAAGGATGGTCCACTATTTATTTACATGTACACTGTAAATTCCCCCATTGGCATAATTTTATAAATGAAACTATTCTTAGATCCATCAGACCATATGCTGCTGGTTTCATTTCTCAAAGAAAGTGGCCATTTTTAAATGCTAAAATATCAAATGATAATTATACAGATACATGTGCTAAATAATTATAATTATATCATTGCCACCAATGTAATGGTTTCTGTGATTTGGTGCGGTCGTCCTTGGACGACTATCGACCCAGAAATGAAGTGCCTATGAGTGGTAATAGGACTTCGCATTACATGAAAGATCGAGCGGTCTCAGTAGCCCAAATACTACCAAAGACGACCCATCTGATCTCAAGTCCGACCTTCAGACTATACAGTGAAAGAGAGTAGTTCAACCTAGTAGGCGGTTCGCAAAGCGAATGACCTAGTAAAAGGAAGAGAAAGTCCCTGTATCAAGTATAGATGTGTCTTTATTGAAAGCCAAGTGTAGACTGAGACAATGAACAGTAAAACAGTGCCCTTTATATAGTATAAGGACTTCCGGCCGACGTGACGTCGGGAAAAGACGACGTGTGGTCGTCCGGAAGTTGCGCAACAAGATGGCCGCCGGAAGCCCGACGGCCGACCCAAAATAGGTCGGGTTCTACAAAAGTTGCTTATAATGGTCCAATTCATGTACAAAATGAATATCAATGGATTCTGAGAGGTCGGGCCTCTGTACATGGGTATAAAAGGCATAAAAAGGACTTAGTGACATTCATGTGACTATGTACAACAACATATAGTAAGATACATGAATAAGGAATGAGCATAAACACATGGAGACATGTATATAGACGGTAATTAAGTACTTTGAACATGCAATGCAGTTAAAGGTAAGTATACGAGCACTAATTGTGAGAATGTTAGTGTCAGGTGAGTAGCGCTGTAACAACTACTAGGCACTTAGGGTGCGGTGGAGCTTCGTCCGGGAGTTGGGGTCGTATACAAATGTCCTGTACCATCACAATATTATACATTATTGTACATTGTACATGTACGAACTTGCATCAAATTTTGAATTGTCTACTCATGTGTAAATAATTTGGAATTGTCTAGCTATGTTTCAATAATTCAGAAGCGTTTAAATGTTTATTAGGATTTATCTGCTCACAAGTCTCAGAAATCATACAGCGAAAACTCATTATAGTCTTAAAGATTACACAATTTCTTACACAATTGTTAGATTTTTATTTAATTGCTATCAGTTTGTTTGGTTTTGTGTTTAAAAATTGAATTTTATTTTATTTACCAAATTTTGTAAAGCAAAAAAAGAAAACTGACAGCAAATCTGTTCGAATTATGCTAGTGTAGATCAGGTAGTTACGTGAAGAGTTACGGGCATTAATATTTATGACTTCCTTTGTGTATTGATCAATATTCTACCTCAAAATTAAAAAGAAATTACAAATAAAATTTTTACTAAACGTAACTCATCATTTAAAAGCATTTTATATTTGTCTAATTTGTTTAAAGAACATACTTGGTGACAAAAACAACGCTTTTTTTTGATCGGCGGATGAATAAATGTTACATGTCAGTTACTTCCCACATGCCCTTTCATACCAAAAACTGAGACCGGTCTTGAGAATATTTTCTATCAGGTTTGAACATAAACACTGCTGTTTAATGAATATTCGTTTTTAGAGCTTGTTTTTAGTTTGCACGTTTGGCTTTGAGTTATCTTTGATGTTGTAGTTTGCATTTATTTGTGCTGTAAGCCTGTTTGCCTCTATACTTCGGGGATTATTTATTTATTCCAATTCACTTCAGAAATTGAAATTATTCTTCCTGCTTCTAAAAAATCTGACTGGGGAGTAATGTTTATTCAGACAGTTCAAATTTAATTGTGACAGCTGCCAAGTCGAAAAAATTGATGTGGTTAGATGGAGGCTTATATTCTATATTGTCTAGAAGTTTCAAGCTTTAGGTAGACTAGTTCAAACCACATTCGGACATTGACATTCACATTTCATTTTGAAAACTGCTAAGACTATATAAATTGCATATGGTTAAATAAGGAATGGTAAGTTCACAACTACTTTTTTAGGTTTAACAGTGAAAAGTTATGAGCAAAATAAATCCACATGATTTAGCCGAAATTAGCTATGAACTTTAGACATAATATCTGAAGTTTTGGACATAGCATTTTTATTCAGTCGGTGAAGCCAACACGCAAGCCAGGCTACATAGAAACCACATGCGATAGCCGGTATAGGAACATTTCGAAACAGGACAGTTTGAAACGGGGTGTCTCACATCTAGACAGTTTGCAACAGGGTGTTTCACATCTAGACAGTTTGACACAGGACAGTTTGAAACTGTGTAGATTACATTTCGAAGAACACAACTTGCAGATAATTAATTTTGATTAATTAATTAAATTAAAAAAAAAAATAAAAATTAGTTGTAATCTGGTGGTTGGGGTTGAGCATTTCGAAATGTCTGGTGTTGAACTGTCCACTTTCGCACTGTCTTTTTCAAACATTCGCACATTCGTGATAGCCCGATCTTTCTGTTGGCTTCTGATTGATATGTGTATTGTTTAGTCTAGTTTAAGAACTCAGCTCAAGTTTTAAAATAGGCCTTCTGCAGCTCACAGCTAAACTAGGCCTTCAAATATATCATTTCTGGTCCATATGTTGATAACTACACTGCTAAGGTAAACATTACATTGTGCATTGTTGATCATTACTTTCACTAAAAATATGAATGTAGCTGTCATGAACAGTTTTATATTGGTCACTTGAGTGGTGTGTAGACGTATGTTACATCCAAATAACGAATGATAGAAATTAGTACTTGCGGCTATAGTTGTATACATGAACTTCGGTTTAGCTGTCAAGACTTGTTTATGCAAGCATAAATCGTCATTTTGCTGGTAGATTGGAGAAACTGTAGTTTCATCGAGCACCAATTTCTTTACCTTCTGTTTAACTGAGCAATATATGTCAATCACACCTCGGAACACTCTATCCTTTCATGTTTCCCCAAACATGAGTGAAAGAGCGAGTTGTGGTGCGCTCATCGAGACTGGGAAAATCAAATTGTACTTCTAGCTAATTTTCCGAAATGTCTATGACCACAGCTACTTATATCGGTGATGATGCCGACAGCACACTAGTAAATATATGCTTTGGTAATTCAGCCTTTTAGCCCCACAGTTTTTATTGCAAAATGGAATCTACAAATCTGAATTATAATGCCTACAGTAAATTTCTATAAGTGATTTTCGCCACTATTTTGAGTTGAACCACTACTGTCGCACCATTCAATATTTGCAAATAACATTGTTCATATTATTTCATTAAGATCGATGTGCTGTTTGTCTTTGTAAACCTAGTGGCAGCCAGGATAAACACATTTGAATATTGGCTATTATGACCTCCAGTCAGTATTGAGAACATAGGTAGGCTACAGCATAAAATAGCCAAGTAATCTTACTGAGTCACTGTCATTCTATAAATAGCTCTTGTGTACAGTGATAAAGAAGAAAGTTACAGGCAATGCCCGCAATGAGTTGCAGGTACTATGGCCATCTCTGTGGCACAGTTTATATTAACCGCTTGAGTGCTTCCAAAATTCCCAAAATACAAACTTAGGCTACAAATTGAAGAAGAGGGTTTCTTGGCGGCAGCTAGGTTCCCAAACACAAGCAACACATCAATCTTACTGAAATAGGATGAACAATACTATTTTACAAATATTGAATAGTGCGACAGTAGTGGTTTAATTTATCTTGAATAACTCTCCGAAATGCTAAATTAGAGATGGCCATGTTGAATTTTAGGTGCTGCCACCCATAATACATGCAAGTCATTTGGGGTGTTTTGTCTTAAAAATATAATTTACCTTTGTAATGAGCATGTGTAATACTTTGATTTGCTACATTGCTCTTCCTCTGATCAGGTCCAACAGTCTGTACATAGTAGATTTCCAGTGAATTTGGGTCGAATTAACTCTGCGACTCGTTTTTAGTGACCTCTGCCCCCTTAGAATGTAGATTTTAGGCAAAAGCGTAGTCCGAAAGTGAAAGTCTAGTTAGAAATATAAATAAAGCTAAGCTGACTCCATCTTTTCAGAAATTTGTCCCAACATGAAATTTCAGATTTGGCAATATAGACAGTGGCAGCGGTGTTGAAAATTAGACTTTACATAACGAAAATTAAATATGAATGAGATAGTAATGTGGAAAAATAGATTTCTGCAACTTTTACTTGCAATTTTGCAGCAGGTTATTTTGGTCTTAAGGTGGCACTAATCTCAAAATAACTTTAGAACGGCCTGACATTTCTAAAGTTTTCATGAGCTGATCAGCCCAGAGCTCGAGTATGGTGTCTGCACATTATTCATAATATTAGGACACAAAACAGTCCGAATTTTAGATTAAATGAAAAACTTGTCCAGCATCCCAAATGAAGTGATATGCATATTGTTGCAACAATAGGATGGCAGTAGATTTTGAGATGTTTCACCAGTGTAATGTGCTTTACTTCTGATAATAACTCCGGAGTGTATATTACCTCGTTGCTTGCAAAGGTATCACATAGTTGTACAAACATGGATTTTCGGGAAAGGCTGATTTTGGTACTTGTCTTGAGTGATAAGCCTAATGCTAGGATGGAGATTTGAATACTAGATAATATAGTCTACATTATAGTCCAAACATACCCAAGAATTGAAGGCATGTTTGCTAAACCCCATAGTGTTGGTAACAGAATGTGAACTGTACCGAAATTTTAGGTTGTAACCTGCATGCATCATTTGAAAACCCAGTAGCAGTTGCACCAGTTAGCACAATGTCAGCTGGGCTTCACGACATCAAGTTAGGTTTCAGACCAACTAGAACCAATGAATGATTTGCAAAAAAATTTCAACACAGTTCAACTTTAAATCCCTCCATGCAAAAGGAGGGTATATGTTTATAGCTCTAGGCCTACATTATCCACCATACCCTATTTGTTTACATTGTTCACATTGTTTACTATTGGGCAAATTCCACCATCTTCTTCACCTAAAACATCTTTATTTCTCTAGGATAACATGGTTCCTTCACTATTAGACATATTTTTGTGGTAGGCTTATTATGCAAGATAGTTGTTATGGTCAGTATACAAATGTCAGTTTGACCTATATTTACAGATATTGAAGCTGCAGCTGTTGTTTGCTCAAGCACCAAGTCACAAGTAGTTTATTTACTTCATATTGTAAGTATGAATCCAACAACTTACTAATAATCCACATCTACATGTAGTTAGTAATTCTAGTAGAGTGGGGCTCATTCAATTCTGCTTACTGAGCATAAAGCTTGTTGGTGGTAATTACATGTATTTGCTTGTCCCTTCAGCCTACCCTATGACCTCACAGGACTTCCTGTTTATGTTAATTTAGCTACCACTGATTTTTATGCCCACACATATTTTGTTTGGAATACTGTTAGTGGTAGATAGTGAATCATTTGCTCATAAAAGTTTGAGTAATATTTCTATATTGGTAATGAATAAAGGTTAATTAAACAGTTGTAGTAGATTTTGATATCTGAAATCTGTTATGGGCATCAAGCAGCTTTGTGTTGCTGTCATGAGTAATCACTTGATTACCAGCACTAGTATGTTCCACAGTGTAGGGCTATTGAATAGATATTAACAGTGCAGTCATTCACTGGGTTGTCAAACACTTCTAGCTGGGCTAAAATCTAAAATAAATTTAGAAATATTTGAAGGCGTACCTGAAATTAACCACAAAAAATTACTTTCATTTTAATGGAAGGAACTGCTGGAAAATAATACTAATTTGTCATCTAACTACCATTATTAGCTTATGATGACTAAGATGTTATAGTGTGAATTCCAGTTCAGTGCTATTGGCCATAAGCTGCTTCACCTGTGGATGGTTGATGTTGATTGGGAATGCTCAGAGCCGTTTATTGTGAGAGTTATGTCACCGGAAGTAGATAAAAGGCCATATTGGGCCCAGTAACGGAGGATTAAATTGGTCAATCTTATCTTTTGGTCTTTTTGATTGGTTCTAACAGGCCCAGCATGGCATATATTGTTCCCTCAGTGACGCTACTCTCCCCATAACGTCTCTGGGAATGTTTTGCAGTCTAGGCTATTAGCATAACATTGTTAATGTACAACTTGTAAAATGAAGTTGGTGTAGTAGATACTTTTCCAGCCTCTCCACACATACTAATAGGGAAGGGAGTTGAATCACAACAATGCATCTCACATTTTCAATTTTGTTTACTTTCATGAAATGTAGTAGACTGCTTTGGGATACTACAATGGTTACTAGTCTGGAGTTACTGGTGTCAATCGGATTAGTTAGTACAGTATTGTGGTGGAGAGTAGACCAGGGGAACCTAGTTGTGTGAAATTGCTTCAGTTGCAGTATAGAATGACACATTCATCATAATAGTACTTTCATTCATTATTACCTATACACTCATGATCACTCGCTTGATCATGCGTGCACTAGAGTACTGTTCCACCTTGTCTGCTCTCACCTTTACTGGAATCAGCCTGAATTCCCATATGAAGGTCCAGCGCTCTAGCCACTAGGAATCTGCTGCTAACACTACCTCCCTGTTGATGACTTGGTTATTTCAAAGTCTTGATTAGCAATTAAATTAGTTGCTTGGGGAGACAAGTTTGATGATTCGTCAAAGATTGCTTATTTGTTGTCCATCCCTCGTTCACTTCTCTTCATCTGACCCATAACGTAGCTAGGACTTGTGCTCTTAGCATGGTAACAGTTAGTTGAACCTTGTGGCCCTACAGCCTGTCTATTAATTCAGCTCATACAAATTACACACCGTTCTAAGTCGAGCTGATCGGAATAATGCTTCATTAGATTCATCAGTTGCTGTAGTGGATAAATTTTGATAGTAGTCAGTTAGTTAACCAAAAGCAAACAGGGAAGGCTTCAATTGTGTATCTAGACCATCATTCTATTCCTACAGACACTGACTCCAATATACTGCTTGTATTCAATCACTCACAACTCTACAACTAGGTCACTTCCTATTGTATTGGCTTGTGTTATTACACTATTAATACACAGGTTGACCTTGTTTGAACTGCTCCTTGATAGGCCATCTGAAACACGGACCATGCATGAGTAGTGGTGTCCATAAAGAAGATAGAGGCCCTCAATCTTATATTCTCAATTAGGTCATAAAGTTGTATATGCAATTGTGTACAATGACTATCACATCCAATACCCCTTAGAGCTCACTGCCAAGTGGCTGTATGATGCGACTAATATTGGTGCTATGTGTATGTTTAAAACCAAAGTTATTGGATGCAGGAATTTGGGTGATAAGATTCCATGGACTGTAAACGAGCATAACAAGCTAACAAGCGATTTCAATGATAAGGAAGAATAACTGAATGAAAGTCACCTTTTAACACTTGATTTTTCTGTGTGGATGGAACCTGGGTGTTAATGTGTGCAAGTGTCAGGATTATTTTAACTATTGCAGCTAGTTTTCCTCAACTTCACAAGATGTCTTGGGATGGTTATGTTGATAGTTTAATCGGATATGGAGTTATTACTAGAGGAGCTATCATTGGTTTAAATGGTGCCATCTGGACTCCTGCCAGTGTAAGTGTTTGCTAAAAGTTCCAACATTATTCCATCTATTTTGATTTACCTGCCCTCAGTGTAGCTGTTGTAAATATTTGGGTTCTTCCAGGCACTACATCAGATGTAATGTCATACCATTATATTGTTGTAGGGAGGAAAAATTTTGAGCATAAGTCAAGCAGAAGCAACTGCTATAGCCGGGGTGATGAGTAAAAAGGATTCCAGTGTTGAAACTGCTTTTGCTGTAAGTACCGACTAACTACCTATACAACCAGTATGTATGTATGTAGGCCTTATGTATGGATGTATGTGTGTGTGTACATTGTATGTACTAATATACACATTTACTAGTTGAGTGTAGCATTGGATGCTATCTGGTGTTTCGTAGGCCATTTACCTACAGTAGACATTGCCTTATCCATCCAAGGTCGGTATCTTTTTGCTCAATTCATAAATATATAATATAGTCACTTCCGAATCATCAGGGTGGTTTTCTACTAGATATTTGCTGTAAGATACCGAATTCACTTGTTTATAGGCTAGTGGAGTTACAATTGAAGGTGTCAGGTACATGTTCCTGAGGGACATGGACAAAGATGGCAAGATGATTACAGCAAAAAAAACAAAAGTTGGCAATCTTGTGTTGTGTTCCAGCGGTCAAGGTATGAATCTTAACCTAGACCCTAAACCGAGGACTTGTTGTTCCATGAATGCATTAGTCTTGTTTTGGTATTATATAGGCTACTTACTTTATAATTTATACACTTATGACATGCGACTTAATCCAAAGGAAGCTTTTTGTTAATTGATCTTAACTGGTACCGTAACAAATGCTGTCAAAAACTAGGAACTTGATATTTTTATTTTCAGCTATAGTCATAGCATTTATACCTGAAGAGAAGGGTGATGCAGCAAGAAGTGCGACTACTCATGTTGAAAATATAGTCAAATATCTGGAAGGTGCCGGATACTAGGCAGACAGTGAACACAACTCCAAAACTAATGAGTGGGAACTAGTTATCATACCATCCTTCATTAACTAGACTTTATATGATGTACACGTCTATTTATGGATAGGGTTGGACAGCCTTAACCATTTTCATACTAGTCCAGTACTTTTGTTTTGGTTTCTTACATTCTGCACTTTCTATTTCCCTGATTAAAATCTGAAATAGTTTTGAGAATCTTTGTAGCATCTGATGGTACCACAGTTATCTACTACTTTTAATAGTTATCATTAGTCCAGGCTGTTAGCAATAAAGTAATATCGATTTTCCCACAACTTCCACCATTCAAGTCATGCTTGGCATGCATACATTGTTTGACTGCAATTATATCTAATCTTGATTTTTCACGCTTTTTATCTTTAGTGCAGCAATTCTGTTTGCTATTACATAATAAAATATTGCTGATGCAAAATGAGTTACAAACACCCGATAACATTGCTATTGTATAGCTAAATATTAGGAACAATTGTTATTGTTATAGTAGTTCTGCTCTGTGGAACCGTTTTTTTGAGCCAGTCATCAGATATATTGCTTCAAATGAGATTGCCTTGTACAAACATCGTCAGCTGGGCTCTGCTATAAGCCATTTAACTTTGGGTGTCTTCCCTACCTCTTGGACAAACCAGCCGGAAATAAAATCCCAATATGCTTGCCCAACTTAGGCCAGAAGGGCTATTGGCCTGGGATTTTGCTTGGCTGGATGAAACCATCCCTAGCTCATTGGCACACCTGACTTCTATGAGGGTTTTGCTTTTGGCTCAGGGTGGTGTGTTGGCAACTCGGTGACTTGTGTGCCAGAAAATATTTACACAAAAATGGCCTGAGTCTGAAATTTAGGTCGCGAAGACAAATTTTAATAGGAGGTTGTCCTCTGTAAATAGAAAGTTTCAAAGTGAGAGGCTCTGAGCAATAAAACTGTTTTTATCTCAATTGCAAGCACGACACTGCTCATAGCTATTGATTATAAGAAATTATCCTCTCTCTGAACAAAATTTAAGAGAGGACAACTTCTATTATGATCAATTGTTTATGAGCTCCCATGCTAGTATTGCTGCTAAACAGTTGTGTTGCAATTGCAGCTTCTTGTGTGCTACTTAGACTACCAGTGATAGCTACGGTTACTGACCTTAGTGCGGTTGTAGAAAATGTTGCTGCATGGATGGATGTCGCACCTGCAAACTCGAAGTAATGTGTGATGCAATGTGAGCCTTTGGATTTAAATTCAACATGGAAGTACCTGAGTCTTGGCAACCAGCCACTGTCAACAAAATGCAATGAGTGTACTGTAGACAGCAGATTTTTACTCCATCTCAATGCAATAAAGGTAATATTTTCTGTTGGTCGGAGCAGTAATTTGAAGTTGTCTTCTCTTTCACGTTTACGTATAGCAATAGAGCTATATTGTTAACAGGAATCTACAGCGCTGTCTGGAATTCACCCGCAATGTTGTTTTAATTGGAGTGCAGGCTAGATATACGATGACTAGTTTCAGCATTAGTTCTACACAGACAGTCTAATATCTATTCAGTTAGGGCTTAGTAGTACCCGCAATTACAATTAATAATAAAATCAGAATAGGGCTAATTTTAGCAAACAGTTGTTTTGTGACAAGTCCGTGTCGGGAGCACTAGAGCCAACTCTAATTGCTAGGGAATTTTGAAAGTTTCCCCATTGCTTAGCTTCCATCGTTTCTCATGGCTTTGAAAGAGAAAGGGTAAGTTGAGGTTATTATTCCTCCAATCACTATTTTCAAAACTCATTCAGTCATTGGATTGTTATTCAATTGCTCTGGCATTACTATCGAACACCACAGAACAGTGTCATTTGATTTGGTTGAATTTTAATTTATTATTATTGTTTTATACCCAATTTAAGATTAATTATTATCATATTGATATTAATTATAATTATTATTATATAGTTTAGCCTATATTTATATTATTGTAATTAATTTTTTTTCGTTTTATTAATTAATCAACTAGAACTAATCTCAAATCTGTATGTATTACAAACAATTATTTTATAAATTAAAATTATTTTATTAATTGTATATAATTTTAAATTTAATATTATGTTATTTATATTAATATATATATATATATATTAATATGTAGCCTATTTTAATTTTTTATTTAGGCCTACTTTATCATAATGAAAATGGTAATTGATAACGATAATAATAGGATAGTGAATTATATCTACAATTACAATATTTTGCAAAGAGTCTCTGCGAATCAGAAAGCAAATAACTATAATATGTTATTCATAGTGATTGTGGTGTACCACCCCCAGTTATAGAAGATACTCAGTTGGTATATAGGCCCAACCATGATCATCCTCATAAGCTCAGTGTCTGGCAGCTATTGTACGGAACAGCAACAAAATTAAGTATAATCAATTTATAGTGATAAGTAGGCTAAGCATAAAGTGAGTACAATACAGGGTGATAGTAGTTGAAACAGAATGAAGATCCATAATGATTATTGGGTAATGCAATATTTATTGAAGAGCAATTATTTAATATAAGTATTTAATTATATTTGTAAATTGGTCCAGCAGATTTACAATGTTAATATAAATAGGACAAATCTAGAATGGTGCTTCTGATGGCCACTGAATAGGTCTGTGTAAGAACAGGCAAGCTTCAGCGCTATCAGGTAGCACAGGAGCACATCACGCAGAGATGTAGTCTTGTAGCTGGAATGCTAGCCGCTCAACTCTGCACTGCCTGTTAAAATATTGACGAATCTAGTTCAGCTAACCATTGACAGTCATACATGTGCATATCAGCTTTAGTTGCCATCAAACCATCAAGTCATTAATGCTGTTATATCATTTACTGTGAAATACAAATTTAAATGGTACATGTATCTGTTATTTGCAGATAAGAACCATTATGCTAAATGAGAACATTGAACCAGTTATTCACCTGTTTTCCTGGAATTTGCTGTTCTCCATCAGGTACTTGGTCAAGTTGCCTCCAGTCAAGAGCTTTCAATCACACCCCCTGCTGTACGTTTTTTCTCCTGGGAAATCCAATGACTGTCATACATTGGTAGGTATTAATATCTAAGGTTAGTAGTTGTAGGCCTACTAGGTGTATTGCATTTGTCACATGTCAGTCTTTGACTATAGATTATGCTGCAGTGATGTACTGGCATCTATATTACTAACCTAATTGGAGGTCGACTGGTAGGTTAGTTAGTAGCTGTACTTGGATAGGGCTGGCCAAAGTTCTTTTTGAAATGGGCCAGATCTAAAATTTGCATGCTTGAGGTGGGCCACTTTATTCTTGTTTCAATCAAATGTTGTAACTTCAGTACATGTATACTAATGTATGTAGAAGTGTAGGCCTATGTGCATTTGTAAGTGTGCATTATACAGTGTAGATATAGGTGTAGCTTTGGGTGTAGGTGTACAGTGTAGATGTAGGTGTACAATGTAGATGTAGGTGCAGCCGTGTGTGAGGTGTAGGTATACGTGTAGACTGTACATGTAGCTGTAGGCATATATTAGGTGTATGTGTAGGTGTGCATGTAGTTGTAGGCGTGCTTGTAGCTGTAGGCGTGCTTGTAGCTGTAGGCGTCCATGTAGCTGTAGGCGTCCATGTAGCTGTAGGCGTCCATGTAGCTGTAGGCGTCCATGTAGCTGTAGGCGTCCATGTAGCTGTAGGCGTCCATGTAGCTGTAGGCGTCCATGTAGCTGTAGGCGTCCATGTAGCTGTAGGCGTCCATGTAGCTGTAGGCGTCCATGTAGCTGTAGGCGTCCATGTAGCTGTAGGCGTCCATGTAGCTGTAGGCGTCCATGTAGCTGTAGGCGTCCATGTAGCTGTAGGCGTCCATGTAGCTGTAGGCGTCCATGTAGCTGTAGGCGTCCATGTAGCTGTATGCGTCCATGTAGCTGTAGGCGTCCATGTAGCTGTAGGCGTCCATGTAGCTGTAGGCGTCCATGTAGCTGTAGGCGTCCATGTAGCTGTAGGCGTCCATGTAGCTGTAGGCGTCCATGTAGCTGTAGGCGTCCATGTAGCTGTAGGCGTCCATGTAGCTGTAGGCGTCCATGTAGCTGTAGGCGTCCATGTAGCTGTAGGCGTCCATGTAGCTGTAGGCGTCCATGTAGCTGTAGGCGTCCATGTAGCTGTAGGCGTCCATGTAGCTGTAGGCGTCCATGTAGCTGTAGGCGTCCATGTAGCTGTAGGCGTCCATGTAGCTGTAGGCGTCCATGTAGCTGTAGGCGTCCATGTAGCTGTAGGCGTCCATGTAGCTGTAGGCGTCCATGTAGCTGTAGGCGTCCATGTAGCTGTAGGCGTCCATGTAGCTGTAGGCGTCCATGTAGCTGTAGGCGTCCATGTAGCTGTAGGCGTCCATGTAGCTGTAGGCGTCCATGTAGCTGTAGGCGTCCATGTAGCTGTAGGCGTCCATGTAGCTGTAGGCGTCCATGTAGCTGTAGGCGTCCATGTAGCTGTATGCGTCCATGTAGCTGTAGGCGTCCATGTAGCTGTAGGCGTCCATGTAGCTGTAGGCGTCCATGTAGCTGTAGGCGTCCATGTAGCTGTAGGCGTCCATGTAGCTGTAGGCGTCCATGTAGCTGTAGGCGTCCATGTAGCTGTAGGCGTCCATGTAGCTGTAGGCGTCCATGTAGCTGTAGGCGTCCATGTAGCTGTAGGCGTCCATGTAGCTGTAGGCGTCCATGTAGCTGTAGGCGTCCATGTAGCTGTAGGCGTCCATGTAGCTGTAGGCGTCCATGTAGCTGTAGGCGTCCATGTAGCTGTAGGCGTCCATGTAGCTGTAGGCGTCCATGTAGCTGTAGGCGTCCATGTAGCTGTAGGCGTCCATGTAGCTGTAGGCGTCCATGTAGCTGTAGGCGTCCATGTAGCTGTAGGCGTCCATGTAGCTGTAGGCGTCCATGTAGCTGTAGGTGTATGGGACAGACAAGATTCTGCGTTGCTAGTCATTACTGCTTCATAGTTATATGTAGTCAGTAGTTGTACTATGATGTGGGTCAAAAAGTTCTGAAGGATATTGGAATCCAAGCTTGAAGCAGAGTGACTGGCAGAATGAGTGTGCATTCTTGTGGGGGAATGTGGCTTAGCACCTAACAGTGACTTACTATAAGTTAGTTCATGATTTTGGCTCTACATGTACATGCCCATTCACAGGGTTTCTGAAACTGCCCCAGGTCACATCGTTTAGCTACATGTAGTTCAGTCAGTGCTAGTAGGCAGTCTGTGAGCTGGCTAGATGCCAACTGTCTGTACAAGCAAGCTATTAATAGCCCATAGCTTAGTGCTAGTTATTAGTAGAGCTGCATGCTAGTACTAACGATTGTGTGTAGTGTTAAAACAGGCCTCATTGCTGTTTACTGTCTAGGCCTACAGCAATGTTTAACTTCTTGACTGAAGCAAAATTTAATTGAAACTAATGTTGATGCCATGAAGATAGATTCAGTTGAAGCAATGAGGATAATGATGTTTGAAAAGTGAGTACATGTAATTGTACATGTTTTTATCTGTAGCTGGAGTGGAGGTAAGCCAGCCTTGCCTAAAGAGACCTCTCCTTTGGGTATTTATGGTGGTGTCACTCAAACTAGAACATGACAGCAGTTATTACCAGCGTTATTAGCAGAGAGAGAATCATCAGGTAGATGGAGAACCGTACAACTACATGTGACAGTGGGTATGTATACGTTTTCAACCTACTTCAATATATTATACATTGTACATATAGGCTAAATCACACCACATGTAGCCATCAGACTCGTAGCTTACTGGATTTACATAGCTCTGTATGTACATGTATATACATTGTGACAGTAGAGCAGTGCTACTTTTACTGGAATCAATGCAGTAGGCCTACAACTAGGAATCGGTGTGTAGTAGGTTATGTCATTACACAACGCTACCTTTAGTTGATGCTTCAATTGTATTAGTTTGACTGGCTGGCAATTATTACACATAGGTGGTACCAAAACAGCTAACACTCTGCTCTTGTTGATATTATAGTACAGGACTGGCCTAAGTTTTGTTGAAGTGGGCCACATCTAAAATTTCCATATTTGTGGTGGACCACTTATTTTTGTTTCAATTGATGCTGTAACTTCAAAAGTGTATTGATGCTCTTAGCAGTGTATGTGCATGTGTCTGTCGGTGTACATGTAGATGTACTGTGTAGATGTAGCTCTAGGTAAGGTGTAGGTATACTTGTAGGTGTGCGCGTAGTTGTAGGTATACTTTTAGGTGTACATGTAGCTGTGGGTATACATTAGGTGTACATGCAGGTGTAGCTGTGAGTGTGCGTGTATGTGCACGTAGCTGTAGGTGTATGTGACAGATGATATTCTGATTAGGCTACTAGTCATTATGGCCTCATAGTTGGTAGTTGTGCTAGGATGTGGGTTAATCAGTTGTATTGCATTGATTGTCAGTCAGATTATGCTACTGTGATGAACTGTCTATATTACTAACCTAACTAGAGGTAGACTGGTATGTTAGTTAGTAGTTAAACTACAGTGTGGGTTGAACAGTTGTGAATGATATTGGAATTCGAGCTTGAAGCTGTTAGGTGCAGTAGTGGAGAAATTTGGATAGCCTTAGTTCCTTGTTTGTGGTTGAGGTTTGGGGTAAGGGCGGTCAACCAGCAAAATATAGAGAAGACAACTTCTCCTGCTTCATTTGTGGTGAAGAACAAAGGCTATCTCAAATTTCTCCACTTCTGCACCTAACTCGCTTGAAGCAGAGTGACTGGCAGACTTAGTATGCAGTCTTGTGGGGGAATGTGGCTTAGCACCTACAGTGACTTGCTATAAGTTAGTTAAGATTTTGGCTCTACATGTACATGCCCATTCACAGGGTTAAGAGTACTCCAGCTCACATAGTTTTGCTAGCTCACTCAGTGCTTACCATAGATAACGGAATGTTTATATTACATCTAACAGTACATTCATTGATGTACCATTATTAGATCTATAGTAATAATAATAATGCACTCAGCAAGTAGGCAGTCCATCAGCTGGCTAGATGCCAACTGACTCTACAGGCAAGGAAGCAAGCTATTAATAGCCCATAGCTTAGTGCTAGTTATTAGTAGAGCTGCATGCTAGTACTAACGATTGTGTGTAGTGTTAAAACAGGCCTCATTGCTGTTCACTGTCTCGGCCTACAGCAATGTTGGACTTCTTGATTGAAGCAAAATTTAATTGAAACTAATGTTGATGCCATGAAGATAGTTTCAGTTGGACACAATGAGGATAACTATGTTTGAAAAGTGAGTACATGTATTGTGCATGTTTTTATCTGTAGCTGGAGTGGAGGTAAGCCAACCTTGCCTAAAGAGACCTCTCCTTTGGGTATTTATGGTGGTGCCAATCAAACTAGAACATGAATGCATTCACAGCAAGTTATTGCCAGCGTTATTAGCAGAGAGAGAACCATCTGGTGGTTGGAGAACCGTACAACTACATGTGACAGTGGGTATGTATACGTTTGTCAACCTACCTCAATATATTATACATTGTACATATAGGCTAAATCACACCACATGTAGCCATAACACTCTTGACTTACTGGCTTTATATCAGCCTATAATTATGTTCATGTATATACATTGTGACAGAGTAGAGTAGGGCTACTTTTACTGGGATCAAGGCAGTACAACTAGGAATCGGTGTGTAGTAGGCGGTGCCGGAAAAACACCGAACCACCGAACAGCGGAATGGAATTCACCGAACAGCGGATGAATTTAACAGAATAGAATTTCTTTGTATGCCTTACTTATAGCATGATATTAAGCCATTGTAACCAGCATTTTACTGTTATGAACTCATAAAACTCTTGTGAAATTCAACTATGTCATTTATAATTATAAAAAATTAATTATAAATTTTTATTCAGACGAGCAATAAATAAGTGAGTAAGTAGAATCTAAACATCTCGACTCTCAAATATCTAGCCCACAATGTTCCTGAGCTGAGTGGCAATAAACATAATATTTTGTGCAAAAAATATTTTACTAACCTATTTAATAAGTTGTAGGCTAAATCACAATGAAAATGAACAGCTTTAGCAATAAAAGGCAACTTATGCATTGATGAACGGTGAGTGTTCCTGGGAAATAGTAATGAATATAATGAGTCCCAAATTTTATTAGCTCAAGATTTTTATTGCAGCTCAAGACATTTCGACTAAGTTCAAACTTGCCATTTCTTCACTAGAACTACACAGTTCGGAAAATAAACAGATAATCAGATAAAGATCAGCGGCGCAATGTGCGTTTGCTGAAAAGGGTACTTTTCTTTTGTGTGGATGGTAGCAAAATGTGACTTCGCTTTTCGGAATTCCCAACTGTGCCGTGGTTATGGTAATTTACAATCAATGAGCTATTGACTTTAATTTTTATTTCAAGTTTTAGTAGAACAAACCCATAGTACTAATTAGTAGTAGTTTGGAAGGTTAGGAAATGATTATTTTATTTTAATTTGTTGTTTCAGCACTATGAAAATTCATATGGAACTTCTGCACAGTAGAATATGAACCCATTGATATAAAATAAATTAATGTAAATTAATAAATAAATATAATGTCAATGTGATAAGTATTGTTATATACAATACACATGGTATTTTTATTTAATTGGTATTCGATTTGTTGTGATAATGATTATTGTTATTGTCTAACACAGTTGATATATTAATATTGTTTATTATTGATCAATTTTATGAAAGATGGGCGATTTTATATTAGGTCGACATGTCTTTATACTGGCTCGATCTGTTCGGTGATTTCCATTCCGCTGTTCGGTGGTTCGGTGTTTTTCCGGCACCGGTGTAGTAGGTTATGTTATTACACAACGCTACCTTTAGTTGATGCTTCAATTGTATAGTTTGACTGGCTGGTAATTATTAGGTACAATTAATTGGTTGTACCAAAACAGCTAACACTCTGCTCTTGATGATATTATAGTACAGGGCTGGCCAAAGTTTTGTTGAAGTGGGCCACCTCTAAAATTCTCATACTTTAGGTGGGCCATTCAATTAAATGTTGTAACCTAATAGTTATTTTCAAGCACATGAACATTAATGCTCATGGAAGTGCATGTGCATGTGTGTATAGGTGTAGGCCTACATGTAGGTGTAGTATGGATGTACAGTAGGTGTACTTGTAGCTGTTGGTGAGTAGTGTGTGGTTATTGTACTGTATTGTTAGATTACTTTAGTAATAACTGCTGCCAGGTTGAGATGTCTAAATTATTAAATGGGCTGTCAGAGTGGGGCTATTTTTACTGGAATCAATACAGTACAACTAGAAATCGTTGCGCAGTAGGTTATGTCATAGGTTATGTCATTACGTCAGTAGTTGATGCTTCAGTTATATTAGTTTAACTGGCTGGTAAAAGTTTCAAGACACTGTGTAGAATACCACGCACAATAAATAACCTCAGAAGCTGTCTAACGATTTTGTACTTGGCCATACCTATACAGTTGTAACTGTGCGTTATTTGTTTACCTCTAGCTGGTGTAGAGCTGGAGCTGGAAGTGCCACTACTTGAGGACTGTGGGCTGATGCCAGTAAATGCTGCATGATTGATGGGGATAGCCAGAGGACTGTTGTGACAGTTAGTAGAGGGAGTGCCATCAAGTGTGTGTAGATTTGAATCTTTGGTGAGTAAAGTATAGAAATGGTCACACATATGTACATGCATCTACATTGCAAGTACAGCAAATAGAATTATTTTTATCATGCGCAGTGAATAACCTTAAGTTGTCCAATAAATAACTTTGCACTTTGCTATAATATGTACACAATTTAAGCAGTTAATGTCGCTGTCTTCTATTTGTTTTGATGCTTCTCCAGGTGATCTTGAACTTGGTGCATCTGGCTTAGAGTTATGGTGGTGTACACAGCATTGAGTAGCCTACTTACCAATGCAGCCCACAAAAGACCCGTCCACTAAAGATATGCACTACTTTCTCAGCCTGTATTCTGGAACTGAGGAATATGCAACGAAATAAGTTATGCTGTGCCCATCTCTCTGGCAAACCTCCTTACTAGTGCTGGGCGGTTTTGATTTGCATGTGCATTCAGTTTTTTTGCAAGATTTTTCAAAAAACTGAATGAAACCGAAGTTGTCTTCTCACCCTCGGTTTAATTCGGTTTTTTTTATTTATGAAAAAAAACCGAACCGAACCGTAATTATGGCAGGAAAATTTAAATTTTTTTGGAGTTATCATCCCTTGATTCTATACGGAAAAGAGCAGACAACTCCAGTACGAAGTATATCACGCATTTTGGAGTTATCACACTTCTCATTCCAATCATTATAGAGAAGACAACTCACGCGGCAAACTAGCCAATCCTGACCATAAACTTGAATTTATAGAAGTTCAGCTGTGGTCGGACTTGCAGGAAGCTCACAGATGCTAGTCAGGTTTAGCAATAGAGAAGCATATAATACTGTATGATCAGGTTGCAACATTCATTATATTTACTAGAATATAGATACAATAATTTATTGTTTTGGTTTACAACTTGTATTTTATTATTTACTAGAAACTAACCCATCTAGCCAAAATATTCACAAAAACTGACAATGCAATCTGTTAAGTAAGTAGTATAGCAATCAGCCACATTGAAATGGAAATACAGGTGATACAGTAATGGTACATAACTAAATATGATGAGTGCAGGAAGTAGGTTACTAGCGACCAGCTAAATAATATATTATCAAAACAGTACTGAACTTAGTTTATCAGCAACCAGCTAAATAACATATCAAAAATTAATCTACAGGTAATAAATAGTGAATATATGATGAATACAGGAAGTAGGTTATCTGCAACCAGCTATAGCATATCTTACAGTGCTACTGTGGCCAGAAGTGGGAGTTGGGAGTGGGAGTTCTCTTTCATGGGATTTCCATCAAGATGGCAAGTCTTCTGATTTAAGAATTCGAGGATAAATAACTTCTAGAAACTCGAGCTCTCTTTTTGCTCTGTCTGCTGCTGCTGTAGTATTCATTGCTGTCACTGGATCACAACATACATCATTACATCATCATCATCATCATCATCATCATCATCATCATCATCATCATCATCATCAGCAAGGGCAAGGATATCAACAAGACTCCTTTTACTTGTAGGCCTACCGGGACTGTAATTAAAGTAGTGTCAAGTTTGGAATCAAGAATATGACCATTTTAAATAGTTAAGCTCTAAGTTTTACCCTCCAAATGAAGTGCAACTTGATTAGCTTGGGTATCTCTCTGTGGGTTGAATGCTGCTTTGCAGTTTCAGCATTTTCAAAAATGCTCAAATTTGATTGACAGATGATGGTAAGTGGCTAAACAAATATGATTGCTGTTGAATCATATTTAACTTACTATCTCGAAGATGATCAAACACATGCTATTCTAGTGCACACATCACTAACTAACTAGGCCTACTAGTAACCAACTAACCTGTTGGCAATGCGCCAGCAGCTACATGTATAAGCATACATACTAGAGACATCGAAGGCAATGAACTATGACTGCATGCCATGAGCAGATGTTATCCAGAAAATTCTACTGAATAACGACTACACTCAAGATATTATACAATCATGTACCTACATCACTGAGATTGTGTGAATAATATTTTTAATGCTAATTCATTGTACAATGAACCTATATTGCCAGAAAGGATGGGTGTGTTATTTTTACAAAGCTTTGCACCTACACGTACATGTATCATATCATTTTGGTTGTGATATCAATATGCTACTACATGTACATGTACATGTCATGTCATGTACATGCCATGTACATGACATGTACATGGCATGTACATGCCATGCACATGCCATGTACATGCCATGTACATGTCATGTACATGTCATGCACATGCCATGTACAAGTAGTAGCATATATTACAACCAAAATGATATGACAAATATGATTGTTGTTGAATCATATTTAACTTACTATCTCTGAAGATGATCAAACACATGCTATTCTAGTGCACACATCACTAACTAACTAGGCCTACTAGTAACCAACTAACCTGTTGGCAATGCGCCAGCAGCTATAAGAGTACATACTAGAGACATCGAAGGCAATGAACTATGACTGCATGCCATGAGCAGATGTTATCCAGAAATATTATACAATCATGTACCTACATCACTGAGATTGTGTGAATAATATTTTTAATGCTAATTCATTGTACAATGAACCTGTATTGCCAGAAAGGATGGGTGTGTTATTTTTACAAAGCTTTGCACCTACATGTACATGTGTCGTATCATTTTGGTCGTAATATCAATATGCTACTACATGTACATGTACATGTCATGTACATGTCATGTACATGCCATGTACATGTAGTAGCATATATTACAACCAAAATGATATGACAAATATGATTGCTGTTGAATCATATTTAACTTACTATCTCTGAAGATGATCAAACACATGCTATTCTAGTGCACACATCACTAACTAACTAGGCCTACTAGTAACCAACTAACCTGTTGGCAATGCGCCAGCAGCTATAAGAGTACATACTAGAGACATCGAAGGCAATGAACTATGACTGCATGCCATGAGCAGATGTTATCCAGAAAATTCTACTGAATAACGACTACACTCAAGATATTATACAGTCATGTACCTACATCACTGAGATTGTGTGAATAATATTTTTAATGCTAATTCATTGTAGGCCTACAATGAACCTGTATTGCCAGAAAGGATGGGTGTGTTATTTTTACAAAGCTTTGTACCTACATGTACATGTGTCGTATCATTTTGGTTGTAATATGCTACTACTGTACTACTACTGCTACCTACATGTACATGTACATGTACATGGTAGTATATCTGCGAGCTCAGGGCTGAGTAACTACCTCTTTGAGACGCAAATAAATAATTTGATTATGGTAAGATAGTGCATCTTTGTTTAGACATACCTAGATCTCTTCTAGCTTCCAGCGCCACCCTTCTTGAGAAACTTGTTCCAACGTTTAGGGAGTCTAGGAACATGAATGAATGAGTAATGAATGACAAGCAGGTAGAGCATTCCAGTCCATTGCTGTACAAATGAAGAACCACCTATGGTAATGGAACGGGTTCAAAGTTAGTGCAAAGTAGGCCTATAGCATATTCAGGTTACAAATTGTCAGAACTGTATGTGCACAACACTGTTGTCAGTCCTTGAAAGGATGAAATAAAAGCATGTTTTTTATGTATTGGAAGAGAGGAACATTTCTTTGTAGAAACAATGCAAAGTGATTTGGGTTTAGCAACTGAGCTAAAAACCTGTAAAGGGAACATTTCGACAAAGACAGTTTGAAACAAGACGTTTCAGAACCAGACAGTAAGAAACCAGATAGTACGAAACCGGACAGTTCGAAACTGTGTAGATTACATTTAGAATAACACAACTCGCAGATTATTAATTTTGGTTAATTTTAATTGATTTAATCAATTAAACAAAAAATACAATGTTGAAAATAAAAATTAGTTGAAGTCTGGGGTTGGGGTGTGGCGTTTCGAACTGTCTGGCGTTGAGCTGTCCTGTTTCGAAACGTCCCGTTTTGAACTGTCCTTTTTGAACAGTCGCAAATTCCTAAGAACCATATTGGAAGCTAAATTATCTAGTAGTAGTAGTAATACAAATTGCGAAGTTTAGTTGCTAAATGAGTACAAAAAAGAAATGGTCACATGTTGGAACATGAATGAATGAGTAATGAACGACAAGCAGGTAGAGCATTCCAGGCCATTTGCTGCACAAACGAAGAACCATCTATGGTAATGGAGCGGGTTCAAAGTTGGTACAAAATAGGCCTATAGCATATTCATTTTCGAAATTATATTGCACTGTGGAATTGAAATGAAAGTATCTGTTCTCTGTTGTAATACAAGAGTTGATTAATTTACTTAGGCCTACTGGATGTGGACAAAAAGTCATGGTCACTAATCATTGAAAGTAAGAAGGACTAGCCTATTTGATATATCAGTTATAAGTCGACTAGACTACTGTTTCCAAAAACAAATTAGTTGAAGCCAACAATGTTATGTGACCCCAACTTAGGAACTGAGTGAAATGCTATCTTGGTATTCAAATAAAAACATAATATCTTCCATAAAATACATGTACACACTGACCAACTAGGAGCATGAGTCCACAAATGCAATTCAAAAGAAACTATTGCTAGCTGGATGCATGTCGCACATGACACATTTTGTGGAAGCTGGACTCATTTATTTGCTACAGTAACAGTGAACTGTGCCTTTTAATCCAGCCAATAAATATTAAATAGCCTATTTGTCTTAGCTTAGGCCTAAGCAGTGTTTAAATTTCAAGGGAGCTGTCATCTTTTATGTCCCAAACTTGTTTAGTAAACTTGATTCACAATCACAATGCAACAAAATACCATATCGTGTATGTAGATAGAAAGTCAGGATCCATTTCATCAATCTAATGAAATTAGGGAGTTCATCTAAAGCTAAATGATAAAAACACAATACATCCTACTATTTAAAACATCTATGCCGTTTGGTACAGGAGTACAGAAAACTTTTTACTAAGCCATTTGTGCAGTCATTATTCAGCAACTATTCTGAAACATTCTCCTTCAACATGCTCCATTCATTTGATGCCAGACTCGGGTTAAAGACTCTCACTCGAGTTGATTCAAGCAATATTTTTTGCCTTCTTAGAAGGACTCGTAACTTGGACATATAGATATTGAACACTTACAACTTGAATTGTAATTTATTTATGGCTATGATCAAGGACTCTTTAACTCAACACATCATTATGTTGCAATATTCAATAACTCATGCAAATGTAAATATTTGTAACTTGAAGTTTTGATTAGTTACTAAAAAGAATTGACTCGTAACTTGAAGAGTCACAACTAAGGGTTGGCCATGGCAACTTGGGTTTCCAAAATAAAACTTGCAAACATCTCTGAATGATTTCAGCACATTTCAGTTATCGTTATTTGTTACTATTGTACATAATTTTATTTATTTTAATCTAATAACAGTTTAGTTTTCATTGGGCAGCTGTAAATTGCAATGAAAAGAGATAACCACAGTTATAACCACAATTGTGATCACAATTATAGCACATTTTATGATTTTAAACTAAAATAGTGACATTTTGCTTGATAGTGACATTTTGCTTGGAAATTTGACATCTTTTCCTAACCAATACATCACCAAAACCTGAACAATTACAATAGCCCAAAAACTCTATAAAAAAACTCATGCTAGTCGAATAAGAAAAGAACTAAATTGTAGCCAGTAGCTTGCTTGTAGTTCAAGTTAACTTTGATAGCTTGATAGAAACTTGAGTTTCTGGGAACATGTAAATATTTAACTTGTAACCTAAAAGTTTTGATTAGTGACTAAAAAGGAGTGACTTGTAACTTGAAGAGTCACAGCTAAGAGTTGGTCATGGCAACTTGAGTTTCCGAAATAAAACTTACAAACATCTCTGAATGATTTCAGCTATAGTTATTCGTTACTATTGGACAAGATTTTATTTATTTTAATCTAATAACAGTGTAGTTTGGCCTATACTTATAAAAATAATAATTATAAAATAATATAAATATATTCAAATTTTTATTATTTTTATTGTTGCAAAAATTGTTATTTCATTCAACCAAGGAGTACTCCAACAAATTTACAATAAACAAATAATATTAATTAATAAATACACGAGTAGTAAGTACTGTCATTTCAATCTAAAACTGGAAAGCAAGGAAAGTAAAAAACTTTGACTCAGGGTCAAAGTTTTTACTTAGTTACTAGCTAATACATAGTCGATAGATAGACAGACTGATCGAGTCACTCTATCAGTCTATCTATCGACTACCACTATGCATTAACCAGTAACTAACTTGATGCTTATATAATAATAATAATAAGTTTAGTCCAATCCAAAAAAATGAACAGAAAATTATTATATATATGGCAATAGAATATATATGGAATATTAATATAATATAATAACTTTATTATTGATATCAAATCAATAAATACTCATTACAATAATTATTAGGCCTATTATTATAATATTATTTATACAATTATATTATTGCAACAAGCATAGCATAAGCATTTATTGATTTGATATTATTATTAATAACTTAACTTCTTATGTTATCGACGACTTGTGAAATGATCATTCTCTAAGTTTTTATGCAAAATAGATCGAAAATAAAAGTCCACGCAAATTTTTACATTTGTTCAATTATATATTATTAATTATTTCTATTTTATATATATTTAATATTAAATTATTTTATATGCACAAATGAAATATCATATGTCACATGAACATCAGATCATGATTAACTCGTCTTTACGTTCAGAGTACGATGTTGCATTGGTCAACTAATTGGAATAAATTAAATTCACTAAGTATACAATTATATAAAAAATATAGACGTATATAATTATAGTGAAACTAATATCATTAGGCTAATAATATTTTATTAGTCATGACCACCGATGACAACTTTTGCTTAATATTATTGATAAAGTGTAGGTAACATGTGAGATATAACACAATGATAATGCGTTTCTTATATTTACCTTTATTATCTTCCTTGCCATAATGCAAAACTAACATTACACCATCTCCTTTTCTACCATGCATATATGTGTATAGCTTATGTACAACTGTTAATGTGGTAAATGTGCATGTACAATATACAAACTTTACATACTATGTAATATTTCATTTCCTATGAAATGCATTAACTAATATCAACATAATGTAAAATTTTTTTTTTTTGTAATTGTAAATATTGTAAGATTTTCAGTTCCAAATTGTCTTTACTTCGTATGTTAGTATATATTGTGGTATCTATTTTATGTATGAATTATACACTATATAAAAGGAAAGGGAAAAAAAAAAAAAAAAAAAACCAAAAAAACAAAAACAAATATCATTATCTGTACACATTTGTTTCCTCTGTCACTGTCATGTTCCTTTTTTTTTTTTTTTTTTTTTTTTTGTCATTTCTCTCTCTTCTCGCTTTCTTGATGTATAACTTCTTTTGTTCTCCTTTTTAAGTACCTGTGCAACAGCATGAAAAACATGCAAAAGTTTTCAATGTAAAAAAACAAAAGCATGATGCTGATATTCATACATACTGTATACTAATATTGCACATTAAATAAAGTTATATATATATAACTAAAACAAAAACCCAGCAGATGACAATATAACCCAGTGATTGTAGGAAATGCGAAGGATGGCTATTGCTAGTTAGACTAGATTCCCGAATCCAGCGCTACCCGCAGTAGTGTGATTGCAGTGACGCCATAGAGGAGATAACTCCGTGGTGCAAGCGCTTGTCTGTACGCGCATACAACACAGCGCATACCGGAAACGGATGCGGTGGTAGAATTGTGGGATTGGTTCGGTGCGACTTTTAAAACCGAATAAAACCGCACCGCCGCATTCGGTGTCGGTTTTTATTTTAAATTTTGGCGGTTTTTGAACCGAAGGGAAAAAAAACTGAAAAACTGAATGAAACCGAAACACCGTGCAGCACTACTCCTTACACAGTTGACATTACCAGTTTCTCTGCCCTTATAGTTAGTTTGTGAATAAAATTCAAGTAGTTCATGTCGATACCAAATGTTTGATGCAGTAATCGTGTAAGCGTCCCATTTTTAGTTCTGATTCTGTTTTGATTTTTTAAGACTTCTGGAGAAGATTTTTTCTCAACTCACAGTACATTGTATATTTATATTGCACTAGTATGCTAGTAGGTAGATAGCTAAAATATAATATGTTATGTATTATCTAGCAGCTACCCTTGCATTTTGTCTAGTTGAAGTCATTTTATGGTTTTATATCTGTTGTGTATTGTGAAAGAGTTTTCTAATCTGATCTACACAAAAAGTGTATACCAGGGTGTAAACTTGCTATGCAAAGAATTATCATTTGATGTGATGTTAGTGCTGCTTCAGTGTGAACTTACTCTTACTACTTATTCAAAAATGCTTCCATTAGCCTGGTGTTCCAGGCAGCCTGGATTATGGTGTATATTGTAAATCTGAGACAGATTGCATTGGATATACATGTACATCTATCACTGATATACAAAAGATGTAGAATTTCGCACCCAAAAGCGTTGCGCTGCTGTCTGCTTATTTATAGTTTATAGTGGCAATGGGGAGAAATCCTTGTGGCTACATTGTTGCGTTGTGCTATCTGCTTCACGTTGTGCTATCTGCTTCACGTTATGTTATCAGCTGCACGCGTGGTAGCGTCACTGTTTGGAGTCATCGTCTCAATATTGTGAATAGTTTTTCTGTAATAGCTGGTTAATCAAGAAGAATTGTAAGCCCCACAGCAAACAACAGCAACTTCAAACTATAAAGAACCTTTCTGCCAAATTTCAAAGCTTTTGGTGAAAGCATTCTCTTGTTATCTGCTGAAGAAGTTTTTGTCGAGGCTTGTTTCATCCGCCCTGCCGAAGCCATGCCCAGCCCGCAGTTGACAGGCTATCGGGCTACATTGTCGCGTTATCTCCTTCACGTTATGTTGTCTGCTGCACGCGTGGTAGCGTCACTGTTTGGAGTCATAGTCTCAATATTGTGAATAGTTTTTCTGTAATAGCTCGTTAATCAAGAAGAATTGTAAGCTCCACAGCAAACAACAGCAACTTCAAACTATAAAGAACCTTTCTGCCAAATTTCAAAGCTTTTGGTGAAAGCAATCTCTTGTTATCTGCTGAAGAAGTTTTTGTCGAGGCTTGTTTCATCCGCCCTGCCGAAGCCATGCCCAGCACGCAGTTGACAGGCTATCGGGCTATAGTGAACCAAGGGCTGATTAGGGACAACTTCAAAAATTGCGATTTCGGCCGTACCTTTGTTGCATTGAGATCCAATGACTTCTGTTTTTTTGCGCAAAGCAACTCCAAAGTGTAATAGGTGTAATGCTATTTACTAGTTTCATCAAAAACAGCAAATCAAAAGGCGTGCCAATCCCGATGGGAGAGGTTAATTAAGGTAAAACCACACGGGAGCGCTTTTGATCGAGCGTTTTGTAAACAAGCGTCAAGTGCTATAGCCTTGATAAACACATCGGGTGAACGAAGAGTGAAGCGATTTGCCAATTAGCGAATAAGTTTTCGGTGTGTATTCACTCTTCAATAACTTACGTGTTTATGTTTATTAACTTTGCTTAGCAGCCAATCACTGGTGAGCGAATCGCCTCAATACTTCTGTTGACACGGCTTGAGTGTTTTGAGAGCGTTTGCACTTGGGCGATTCACGAGCGTAAAATTTGCTCAAAAATGCTCCCTTAAAGCAGTCTGAAGGTTTGCTTGCTCTTGTGACAATCTGCATACAATGTATAGGACAGCTTTGTATGGCATCACTGTGTCAGTGAAAGAAGGTACAATTATGCAGATTGCTTGTATTCTGTTATATAAGATCAACCTCCCCATGAATTGTGATGCTACTTCATTCTATGACCATATCACCGATGTAATTATGCTAGCATTCTGAAGATCTCTTGCAAACATTTTCTTCATCAATTAATGTATTTATCAAAAGCTTTGTTTACTTTAGAATAAAATTCGTAAGTTATTGCAATTAAAAGTAACATAATATTATACACATCCACATGAGAAATGAATAATTTACTTTTTCCAATTGTGTTCCCGGTGGGTATCGGTGCGTGTGCAATGGCTACACTCTTCAATTTTGCAAATGGACTAGTGAAATCGGTTTCAACTCAATAACATTGTGTCAGAGATTTCAGTAGGTTACATAAATATGCCTGTAGGTAGGGTTGGGACATTTTGGCTCAAGTCTTCATTAATCATTATATCATTTCGCTCATCCTCTTTGCACTTAACCATTGGGCCAGTGTGCTCTCGACATCCAAACTTGATTAGAGGTTCATGCATGTGTACATTGCTTTCACTAGTTTTAGAGTATATGAAGCATGTCCATATGTGTTAGTAGGTGAGCAGGTGTAGAACTCTGAACTGGTAAAAGTCTAGTAACAAACCTATTAAAGTTGTCTCCTCCTTTGACTCTATATAACAGGAAAGGACAACTCCACAATTTGTAGATATTCTCCAAATTGCCTGGTACAGAGACAAGGTGCACTGTTGCATAACGTCTTAGCTGATTTGTAATAATAATAGACAACAGCTAGGTAGAAAAGTTTTACAACACTAATAGTTTCATCATTATGCAGGAACTGACTGTTAGTAATACTAACATTATGTAGCAACCAGGAGATGGGAACATATGATTGATTTACTGTATATTACCCTCTTCGAGGTCAACAAGATGTTGTTTGATGTCATCAGTATTTTTGTTATTGTGGACATGCATCATTAGTCTGACAGTCAGCCCTAAATACATGTATTATAGTCTCACTGAATAAAATGAGACATGTGATCTAAGCATCTAAGCCTTAAGCAGAGTTGGGTCCAAGTCGACTTGCAAGTCAACAAGTCAAGTCATTTCTAAAATTTTGGAGGCAAGTCAAGTCCAAGTCAAGTCAGTGCTGCCTCAAGTCAAGTCAAGTCAGCTGTCATGCAAGTCACAAGTCAAGTCAAAGTCAAGTCAAGTCGAAATGCAAGTCAAGTGGAAGACAACTTCAAAAAATTTTACATTTTTCAAAACATCATTTTTTTCTTTTAGTAGGCATTCCATTCCATGAAAAACCTATGCCAAGGTGTAGCAGGGCATGGACATGTATGTGATGCAATCATGGTAAAGAACTAATCTATATAAGTAGTATTATTGGCACTACGGTCGAGACTGGTCATATAGTATTACATACTGTATATTGTAATGGTGATGCAGTGTTACATAGCATATAAACAGCACATGGTACAGCAAGGAGTGTCCACTGGCCAGTCCTGCAATTTAGCTTTAGTAATTATTGCACTGCACATTGTATTCACTACTTACACCACACCTACATTGTATGCTACACTTACACTACTTGCACTGTGTGTACTTGTGACTATGCATTGTCATTGTGTAGTCTCACGTACACACAGCTTACATAGTGCCTGAATTGTGTATCCTCATAGCTAACCTTGATATACTCTGAGTGCTGCTAGTAGCACTGATCTAGTAAAAATGATAATTAGGTAGGCAATTGAGACCTTTTTTCCATGTTGGCTAAACACTGTACAAAATTTTTATTTGCCAGATTGACTTGGCAAAACCCAAGTCAAAATCACAAGTCATTCCTGTGTCCAAGTCAAGTCAAGTCACATTGATGTGCAAGTCAAAGTCAAGTCAAAATCACAAGTCATTCATGTGTTGTTGATACTACATGTAGTTCTAGTGTTCTATTCTCTGAACTATATATTTCTAGCTAAATAGTAATATCAGGCTTTGTTTTATAGTAGCAATTGTCTTCTCCTTACTGGCGTAATGTTTTGGTTTGACAACTCCCATTCCATACGCATATTAAATATGCGTATGGAATGGGAGTTGTCAAAGCAAGGACAGGTAAAAGCTGTCAGATAAATTTTATCTGACAGCTTTTACTGTCCTGTCCTTGCTTTGTCAGCCTTTAATAATTTCTTGTTAATTAAATCGTGTCTCATTAATAATTTTGTACAGTACAGTTCACACATGTACGTACTCTTTTTATTTACTGTTGGCATAAATCTCCTGGAATCTGTATCACTGTGAACATAAGCTCTGAGATTATAATAATTCTATTTTATACATCTAGTATGAGACTAGCATGGGATCACCACTCACAAAGCATACAACATAATTTATAGCATGAGGAGAAGACTGGACCAAGTTGTCCTCGAGAGAGGATAACTCTTGACAAAGATCGTTACTATGTGATCCAACAAGAAGTGATTGAAAATGGACAATGAAGCTAATGATTTTCAACATTATTAAGTCTTAATCTGATTATTTTCAGCTATTTAGTACTAATGCTGTGGTGCAACTCTACAGTCTGTTATTTCTTACACAGCCATAACTTTGCTATCTACCCACAATGCTCAGCAGGGTAGCTTTAGAATACTAAAGGAGTATTAAAGTTGAAATCAAATGGAGCAGCAACAAAAATTTCAGTCAAGGTCACTCATTATATAAATACCTGCTAAATACATATTTAAGTATTATTTCCGTAAAATTCACTAATACTCCGTAACAATGCACATTTTGGCTTAGGTTAAGTATAGTACAACTTGTGATTACTCAGACTATACTTATGACCCTGTGTTGTATTTGAATCTAATGAGAGGTTTAGGACTGACATAAAGAAAGTACTCAATCATAGACAGTCTCAAAGCTAAAGCTAAGATACACATTCTGTCAGTAGGTTCCGCTCCTTTTTCTAGTCGTACGTGGGTGGAACTTTGTCTTGCGTTATGAAATTCACCTACCGAGTTATCATCGATTGTGAAATGTACCAAGTTCCAATCTGGTGCAAAGTGTTTATCATCTTTACGCTTTTTTTTGATATGAAAGATCTCTTTGTCTTTGACTACAACTTCTAGGGTGTGTTTAGATTGATGGCAAGTGAATTTCCTCCTATCAGGGTCATAGCTACCGATTACCAAGAATGTTGTGGTCGATAAGATTCTCATGTCACTGCCAGTTAAATCGGAAATCATAAATAGATCTCGACCCTTTGAGTCTTTTGCCATTACCTTATCTGGTGAGCCCCCTTTTACAATGTACTCAAAACTAAATTCGACAAAACTAGTAGATTCGTTGATGACATCATAGTATTCTATAGTAGTATCATCGTCAACGGCATTTCCTGCAACACGTATGCTGACTTTCTCTTCTTCTTTAGAGTATATGGAATTGACTATCGGCTGTTGACCTTGCTGTATTGGTGCAGATGGTGGGCGAAGAAAGCTTTCCATACGAGGAATAATTTGAAGTTTAAAATTTTCTTCTTCCTCTGCAAATCTATTCACTGCTAGACAAATAAAAAAGATGAGTTCGCCATCGTTCACATCATCGTTTTTTATCTTTACTACCATGCAGCCTTGACCTTTCTCCTGGAACATAATAGCCAAGGGCTTGTGCTTGGAAGTTCTCACACTATAGTTGATAGTTCCCGACTGTTCAACAAAAAATCGTGAAGCCTGTTGCGTTATTAACGTGCGAGACTCATGGTCTTCTTCTCGAAGGAAATTAATATAATTACCGTATAGTCTACCTTTATAGTGTTTCAGTTCGCCCACAAACTGGTTTCCCAAATGGCAAGTAATTCGGTGTCCTGATCTATCTGCTACACACTCACTAAAGAAAAGTGTCTCGTTAGATTCTCGATCGATACCTTTGATGAGCGCTGCACCATTACCGTCTACCGCATAAGTTAAATAGACTAAAGTTTTGTTTACATAGCGACCACTATTACGATCCAGCGCAATAAATGTCATGTTCGTGTCATTGGTCATCTCCTTAGCAAATGGTCTTATCGCAATGTCTTTGAGCTCAGATCCAAACAGTCTAGCTGTTGATGAGCTGACATCCATTCTCGTCGCCATTCTTAAACTTGCAGAATTAAAAACAAAGATTTAAATTCTTATTAACATTGCAGCCATATATTATTGTTATTAATAAGAATGTGTATGAAATGAAAGAAATGTGACAGGAATGTGGCAGTGAGAATTCACTGTTTAGTTAGTACAATAGTTTATCATGGTGTAACTATTTCATCGTAGCTCTTTCCCTGTTTTCATCATTATAATTTATATCGCTGTGTCTGGGTGGGTAGCTGTGGCACAACCATATAACATACATGTTAGAGCAATGAGCAAGAGAGTTAAAACCGGCTGACCAAGCAGAAGCCAAGGGGCGACAACCTTTGGGGAAAATATCCGTCACACAAGACCCGGTTATGTGGGCACGACTCCTGCAGCTAGACTAGCGTGGAGTCTTTCAACTCTACACAGAATAGCAGGAGCAGTACCTACGGCTGTAGGGTGGGGCTGAAGTGCTAGGTCGTGTTAGTAGTCGTAGTAATGTGCCTGGAAAGGCCCATGTCCAGAGAGACTACTCGATACTCTACTATTAGTAAATAGCATTCAGCTATATGCATGTACGTACATGTAGTTTAATTAGCATGCTTTATTAAATAGCAGTCTGCAAATAACTGGAGTAAGAAGAGAACATTTTATTCTTTATATTATATGAAAATCAGCTCTGGACCAAGGTCTATAGGTTAATAGATACAATACGGTCGGTCTCGGACCAAAAGGGGTCCGCATTACAAAAAGGTCTTGCTACACATCTGACCAACAAAAGCTATTCACACGATTAAAATAGACAATATACTCGTAGATAAGAAGGCATGTGACAACAGCCAATAGCTTGTACATGTAGGTCCAAAATGTATAACTATAGCAAAACATACCCATATCAGGTTATTCACATTGTATAGCATTCAATTGTTGCAAGTATGGGGATGTTTATGTTATGCTGCTAGAATTATAGTCAATTGGGAAGCAGGACACAACAATCAATATAGATGTACAGCCATGTAGAAGTGTGGAACTAATACTCACACAGAGCCATGCGCCCATAGAGCCATGCAACCGTAGAACCATGCAACCGTAGAACCATGCAACCGTAGAACCATGCACACATAGAACCATGCAACCATATAACCATGCAACCGTAGAACCATGCAACCATAGAACCAAGCACACATAGAACCATGCAACCGTAGAACCATGCAACCATAGAACCATGCACACATAGAACCATGCACACATAGAACCATGCACACATAATGCTTTGTGCTTGCTTATCAGATCCAGTAAATATCATGATCATACTTTGATCTTTAAAGTTACCCTCTCTTGAGTAACCAGCTTGATCTTTGAAGTTGCCTGCTCTTTGATTTTATAGAGAAGATAACTTCCATTCAAAAGGTCCATTACCACTACAGATTCTCAATTTCACTCACATTGGTTACCAAACAACATTTTGCACATTTCCATTAGACAATAATTTCAATACTACTACTGCACAATAGTCCTTACTTAGAATGAACTGTTTTCTCTTTCTACTCATGCCAAACTACCTACATGACGTAATAATATAGTATGAGGTATGGCGACTGTACAAATTGCTAACACACATAACAATTATAAAAATAACCAGTTTGGCAGCATGCTACAATGCAGTATGACTAGTGAATGTTATCTGAGCGTAGAAACAACCCTTATCTAAAGTCTTCACCTGTATGACACCCTCCTCCCAAGTAAAAGAACACAATTGAAAAACACAAAGCTATTTAACACTCAGTAGTTAATACCATGGGCACTTATAAGCTATTGATTATAACTAGAAGTTGTCCTCTCTCAATTTATCTTTTCATCTCAAGCTTAGGCCACACTGACGCGAATTTTCTTGCAAATAGCGAATTTTGGCCAAAGGCGAATTCGCAAATTATAATCGAGCGTGCCACACTGCAAAAGCTATAAGCGAATTCGCATTGATTTCACCCAATGAGGGATCAAAAATTATTATCCCCGGTCAAGTTTCTTATTCACTGCAGAACTAGAACTCCGAAAAATGTAAAATAAAATTATTATTAAAATAGAATAAAATAAAATAATTATTTTATTCTTACTTTCATTCGTTTTACACAATTCTTGCAAACGGAAGTAATCATTTTATTCATCAGTTAAAATAAATATTTTAATATAATAATTTAAACTCATGATTGATTGAAAATCCGTGGCTCTGAACACGTGACAGTAACGTGACAAGTAAAAATTGGCCAATCACAAATTAGCAAGTTGCGAATTAGCTGATTGAGATCAGCGAGTGCGAAATCGCAAATTTTGCACGAATTCGCACAAAATTTGCGATTTGCGATTTCACAACTGGCCAAAATTCGCTTTTTGCTAAAAATTCGCTGCAGTGTGGCCTACGCATCAGAGCCAGATAAATTGAGAGAGGACAACTTCTAATTATAATCAATAGCTTATGAGTGCTCATGGTTGACACTGTTGTACCACCGGTAAGAGTGATAGCCCAGGGTATATTACATTGTCATTGCAAATTTACTGCTTTTTACATATAACACAGTTGTTAGGGGATTTAGCCATTTTTTTACATAATGATGTATTTTTAGCAAGGAAATTATTTTCGAGCAATCAGAGACTTGTTTCAAATCCATGAAGATACCAGTCCCTAACTGGGGTTTGAACCCGGGGCTTCTACGGCACCTAATCGCCTAGCACAGTGAACAGAACATGCTACCACTAATACCAGCTCAGCAACTTTAAAAAAGGAAGCTTTACCAGTGAGCAGTAGACATGCTTTGAGCTCACTGCGAATGAGGCACCCTTCTTTTTATGGCCACCTTGCGCCTTATACATGTAAGATGTTAGGGGGTTTGGCCATTTTTCTATATAATAATGTGTTTTTAGCAAGGAAATTATTTTTGAGCAATCAGAGACTTGTTTCAAATCCATGGAAATACCAGTCCCTGATTGGGGTCTTCTGTCATGGTAGCTATGGATAGATACAGATATCATCAATCCCAAACCTCTTTGAACCTATGAAATTACGAAGTGCCCCAACATATCATACACTATTGAAAGTAGTACAGTTTAGTGTATGTGTTTTCACAACAATAATAAATAATTTAAAATAAATTAAATTTGTTTATCCTCTTGATATAGTGCTGTATGTGGCATCACATCGTTTCATGATGAAGAAATGAAATAAATCAAATCAACTTTAATCTAGTTGTTGCCTAATGTACATGTACATGTACATGTACATTTTTACATGTACATGTATGTGTGTACAAAGCAGAGATTCCCAACCTGAGGTACATGTACCCCTAGCGGTACATTTTAGAAATCTAGGGGACACAACACATTTTTGACAGACAGCCACTTTTAATCACAGAGTATCAAGCTTTTGACACTTAGCCCTCAATGCATAAATATGTTGGAGTTGAGCTAAACCAGTGAGAAATCAATAAAACATTACAATCTATGAAAGTTATACAGTATATTATTTATTTATCATAAAAAAATTTAATAAGTAAACATATTTTTATACCATACTGCATTTACACTCACATGTTTTTAGCTGTTTAAATGAAGCGTAATATTAATCAAATAAAACCAACGTCATCAATATCCTTGGTTAGACGCAGTTTTACTAAGCAGTACACTCAACTATCAAAGGGTGCTTAGGCAAAAGCGGTTGGGAACCCTACCCCCCCCCCCCCCCCCCGTACTGTATAATTTATAATTAACTTTCCATGGTGAAGAAATTAAATAAATCAAATCAACTTTAATCTAGTTGTTGCCTAATTGGTTAATCAATTTGCAAAATATTCAGTTTTCATGGATGTGAATACAGAGTAAGGTTAGTTCCTAGTTCTGTGAATATGCACCTTATTGCATGGTTATCCTCTTCGGCTGGGAATTCACTCCTTGGTCGATGAGTCCAGGTCTACATAAAGAGTTGTGTCTACAATATAGTATGATATATATTCATATTATAATGACTTGTATAGATACTCATATGATTTGGTTAATAGACAGTCTCATGTTTTATGCAAGAACACATGTGGATTGACTGAAAAGGCCAGAAGAGAGGTATGCACTCATAATTTTAAAGTTTAGTTACATTTAGATACATTTGTACATGTGCACCTCGCTTAATAAAAGTCATCAAAATTTTTTTAGTCACAATTAGCAATAAGTAGCAAATCATTTTCCGCAGGAACATGCTAAAGGTAACGTACTGTTAATTTTGTTGCCATCAGTGACACTTTCCGAATCTTCATTCATAATTCCATCTGCGAATAAATTTGCACGATCACTTTTGTCGATGTTAGAAAACACAAGCTTCTGTGACTGTCCTACAACATACAGTGTAAGTATTGAGCAGTGGTGAGGGCACCACATAATTATACAGCCGATTTGGTAGCATAGTATCTATCATAAAGCTTTAGTCCAGGGATTCCCAGCCTGGAGCACATGTACCCCTAGGGGCACATTTTAGAAATCTAGGGGGTACAAAACAAGTTATCAAATTAATGCATTTTTGACGGTGATTTTTAGTTACAGACTATCAAATATGAATATCATCCTTATCTAATACTGAACTGAACATAAAATGGCTCACTGATGCAAATGAAGTTGAGCTAAACCATGGTTTAGCTCAACTTCATTTTCAGTGTGAAAGCCATAAAACGCTACAATCGAAAGTTATATTGCATAGTTATCATTAAGTAATCGATAAATAAAAAGTCCATACCATACTTCATTTATTTACCTGTTTAAGTGACTCATTTTTATAAAGTATACATGTAATATTAATCAAATTAAACCAAAGATATCCTTGATTAAACACAGTTTTACAGAGGAGTATGTTGTTTGCTACAAAGGGGTACGTTGTTTGCTACAAAGGGGTACGTTGTTTGCTACGAAGGGGTACGTTGTTTGCTACATGAGTGTTAAGGGGTACTTAGGCTAAAAAGGTTGGGAACTCCTACTTTAGTCAGTTGGCCATCAGCAATTTACTAGCCAATAGCGAGCTAACAACACGGCCTCAGAAGGAAGTTGGACTAGAAATGAATGAATGTACATTATTGCACTTATCCCCATTAACGATTGGATGGTTGCATATAATGATTAGCATCAAATGTAATAGTTGACTATGAATACATGTTCAATGTACATTAGCTCCACATGTACAATGTACAATGGTATAATGACATGTACATGTCTTTAACAATCATCTACTCTAATGCATTTATTTCGCTTTTAGCATAGTACATAATAAAGCAAAGTGGAAAAGCACCCATCACATACAAAAGGACGAAACGGTCTGCGGTCTACGGTTAACAGTCTGCCATCCCTGCATCAGTTTTGGAGTCGAAAATTGGGACGATTCATATATGTTGCAATGCTGCCGGTCAGGACCTCCGCTGCGAGTGGTGATAGGACCTTGGGACCTGGTCCCGCTGCATTGCTGCCAGGATGAGTTCCTAGCCTTAGGCCCTTGAACCCAACCTAGGGCGAGGTGGGTAGACAACCCACCCCACCTGCTGAAAAAAGTGTTGGAACTCGGGCTATGCCGACAGCGAAGCGCCTCCTGGATCCGTGATTTGTATATTTTACAATGCTGTCGGTGAGGATCTTGGTTCCGGGTGGTGCTAGGACCTTGGAACCGGGTCTCCAGACATCGCTGCTGGGATGGGGCCGCAGCATTAGGCTCTCAACCCTGACCCAGGGTTGGGTGGGTACCCTACTCACCCCATCCGACACATTGGCGTTGCATCATGACTTGGTCTTCTAGTTGTACCAAAAGGGGTCCGAGTTACAAAAAGGTCTTGGATTACAAGTCATCAGTGTTTAAAGTGGGGGGGGGGGGTCGTGGAGGGATGCAGCCTCCCCTACCACAAATTTCAGGGGGTCCCCCAGACTGATAGACCCCCTACAGATTACTATTGTAATAAATGAAATGCAGCGCTATTTATTTTCCTTGTTTCATAGCCACGAAGTTTTCTCTTGAAATCTTAAGATCTTGTACCATATTCTAATTCCTGAAGTTTTTGGATTTTGCACCATTTCAGTGTCTAATTTTGATAAAATTTCACATAAGGGCGGGAAGCCCGCCATTCGGGCGCTTCGCGCCTTTAAGTGATTATGTCTGCTACTCTAGAGACCCCCACTTCTTTTCTTAGACTTTGACCACTGCAAGTCATTGAAACACATCTGACCAACAAGAACTATTCACACGAGCAAAATAGACAATGTATTCGTAGATATCAATACATGTAGCAACAGCCAATAGCATGCAGGCTAAAAATGTGTGCAGTGAAGCATACCCAATTAGGTTATTCACACTGTATAGCATTGAATTGTTGCAAGTATGAGGATGTTTATGTTATGCTGCTAGAATTATAGTCAATTGGGAGGCAGTGTCTGGTCAGGACTTAACAATATACATATACAACCTGCCCTTAATAAATGCATGTATTGTAGAACTAATACACACACAGAACCATGCAACCATAAAACCATGCACCCATAGAACCACACACCCATTGGACCATGCAACCATAGAACCATACACACATAGAGCCATGCAACCATAGTACTTTGTGTTTGCTTAGCAATTCCGGTAAATATCAATATTATACTTTGATCTTGAAAGTTATCCTCCCTTGTGTAACCAGCTACATCTTTGAAGTTGTCTGCTCTTTGATTTTATAGAGAAGATAACTTCCATTCAAAAGGTCCATTACCACTGCAGATTCTCAATTTCACTCACATTGGTTACCAAACAACGTTTTGCACATTTCCATTAGACAATAATTTCATTGCTACTACTGCACTTACACTACACTTGCACTACACTTGCACTACACTTATACTTACACTTACACTACACTACACTTACACTTACACTTGCACTTACACTACACTTACACTTACACTTGCAGTTACACTAACACTTACACTTGCAGTTATACTTACACTTGCACTTGCACTTACACTAACACTTACACTTACACTTGCACTTACACTATACTTACACTTACACTTGCAGTTACACTAACACTTTCACTTGCAGTTATACTTACACTTGTACTTGCGCCTACACTTACTCTTACACTACACTTACACTACACTACACTTACACTACACTACACTTAATTTTGTCAAATTCTTAAATATTGTCCCTAAACAGGACATGATTTATATTCTATGGCGGTGGAGTACTATACAATGCTACTTTGGTCACCTGGTGCTGGCATTGGTTCAGTGCTGACATCTCCAACTTCGTCGCTTTGTTGATCATCACTATTTTCAAGTGGCTCGATCATTTGCCTTCTTATTCGTCGCCCAAAAAGAGACCTTGGTAAAGAATAGTATTTCCAGTACTATTACTATGCACAGATGACTTGTGGGTCAAGAACATATTCATGTGCAGTGCATTAGGGGTATTACAACCTTCTGGTAGTACAATGGTCTCCAACTGCTTCCACATGTACATGTACACAACTCCCATGTATTAGCTGAACATTATCACAATGGAGCAAAAATGATGAATCACACATTTCTCGATGTACATCTATGAGGAAAATGTATTTATATGTGACCCCTGTTATCAGAATCAGATATCGGGAGGGCCAAACATTATTATTTGTAAAGTTCAACCTATAACCACTAATCACACATGATTTACACGTACATGAAGTAATTTTTTGATATCACTGACATTTTGTTATCTTTATTGTGGGTATTCCTAGTTATGAGCATGTGAATTGGTTAGAAGTAGGAAATACCTGCTGATTAAAATAGGCCTTGCTGTAGTTCTATGGACCTCTTGATGTCTGATTCTGACAGGAGGGTCACATATATTTCAGGTTTTAAATAGGAAACAAAAATGTTCATTTAGCATTAGCTGTCATACATACTTAGGTAATTTAAATGTAATCGTCAAATAGTCGGTTTCCCTCTTCTTTAAGCCACCTCGACCTCTTGCGCACATTTGCTCTACTACATCTACAGAAAATAAAGAAATTCAGTTAAAAGATGTGATGTCTCATGCTGAAAATTTCAGCTACATGTATGTTACAGCTATGCTAATCATGTGCATTGACCGGTATATATTTAATATATAGTGGTGTGCGAAATAAACTGGACCCCTTTCTTTATTGCATGCGTTTTACATGTTTTTTGTTTCATACTAAATTGCCAGCATTCTATGTGAATAACAAGTACAATTTACATATCATCAGAATAGGAATCTTCTCAGGATTCTGAATCTGTTTTCAAATATTGTATTCACTTAACCAAAATTGAATTGCAATCCATTTACTCATCCAAAGCCATGTGAGATAATTGGCTGCAAAATCCACTATTTTTGGCAGGGCTTATCTGGGCAAGACTTTGTGTTTGGACACAGGTCGTCTGAAGTTCGATCATGATAGCACTGTGCAGATGATTTTTAATAATGCACATGATTAGTATTAGCTGCAACATATATGTAGCCATCTTTTATTTTGAGTAAAACACCAAAGGAAACATTATTATTGTTTGCATTGACAATAGGAAAGCATTCTCTATGCCTAGTCTAATTAATGCCAGACACCTGTAAACAATACTAGTAATATGAGAGCTCATAGCAAAATTGCACATAGATTATGCATATTTATGACAATGATGTTTAAGCTTTGATGTTTCAATTCAAACACAAATTAATCTAGACATGCAACAAATACATGTAATATTGTACTCTATTCCGTTTGCCAAGCCTCTTGTTTTAGTTACATGTACTTTTACAGTTCATAGAGAGCTGGGGGGACGCTTATTTATAGAAGTAATAGCTGTGCTACAATAACTTTAAATAGACCAAAAAGAAGGAAGATTGAGAATCAATTCGACCTGTGAATAATGTGTGAAAGAAGAAAGAAACTTTCATCTTGGAGTAGAATTCTATACTCTACCATTGTCTCCGTTGATCAGCAGTTCTGTGACCTGATAGGCTGTCACCGTACCAGCAGGTATTGTCATGCTTTGCGCGATCATCTCCTCACGCAAATAATCAACCTCTGCCTCAACAAGTTTCTTATGCCTAAGGTGTGTCTGTGAAAATTATACTTGTTTTGGTATATTATGCAATGTTCATCGAACCTTCATCGAGAGCTTTGTAAAAATCTAATGCTGCTTAGAAAGAGTTGTGTCTGATAGGCATGATTTTAGACCATAGAGGTAGGATAGAGCCAGTACTATATAGAAAGCCAGTGAAGCCGTAAGGACCCACTTTTTTGCTTTAGACAAAGTTCCGGTTTGCACTTTTGCACGTGAATGTAATTAGTTATGCCAAAGTTTTGTGCAGTAATAACTCACCCAGGACTCGTGACAAGTCATTTTACACGTAAGCTATTACTTCACAGTTTAAAATTTGTTAGCTGATGCTATGGTTTGCCATCCCCTGACGTCCCAAACGTATATTTTTTGATTTTTTTGAAATAATAATAATTACATTACTACGAACTACTACCACCACTCCTGTTATTGCAACTAATAAATAATAATTATAATAATTAATTTGTGGTACTATTGGTAGTATGCATAGCATGTTGTTAAGCTAGTTTAAGTTTTTTTCGGTCTTGGATTAGAACAACTAACCTGGGAGACTCAAAGCTTTTCTTAGTATTCTGGCCGGCCCTAAAGGTTTTCTGTCATTAATTTTAAATTTATAATTATAATAATAATTATTATTATTATACTCTATATTATAATATATAATATTATAATCATAATAATAATATTATATATTATAATATATTATTGTTATAACTATTATTTGTTATAATTATTATTAAACAATTTTATAAAAAAAAAATGGAAAATGAAATGACAATAGCGTTGTTCACATTATTATTATTGTTTTTTTTATAGTATTTGTAGTAGTGGTAGATGTAATTGCTAGCTAGTGATGATCTAAATAGAGAGGTTGGAATTATTAAACTACTATCACCACCAACTACCAAAGCAACCAGTAATAGTGGGAAACAATTTTAATAGTAGTTGACAAAAGGACTTGTGAAACTTTTAGGCATGCACTTGTTTTTATTTGGTTATAAAAAGCAAGACATAATACGTTAGCATCATAAATCATACTGATAATATTATAGATATTCATTCTTGTTGTTCATTATCAAGAATATGTTTAGCGTCATTCTCATGTTATGCGCTGTTGTAAATAAATTTATAGGCCCTATATACATTGCCACAGTAATTATCTTATTATTGTATTATAATGTGTGCTGATGTATGATATTACGTTGAAATAATTGTGTAATAACTTTATTAACGCCTTTCCTTTTCATATTTCAAAGGTTTTTTTATGCAGCTCTAAATTCTTGGATAAATGAGTCAAGAGCATTGAGACGTCTAGATTTCACACCAACCATTTATACTCAAGACTGTGCTCCGATCACTTCGAGCTAGAGAGCTTCATAACGTTCGTTGGACGCTGGAAGTGTCTCAAGCAAGGTGTTATGCTTTCTGTATTTGGACTTCCCTAGCCATTTGCAGGTAAAGCACCAGGTTTAGATCCTAGTTTTGTTTGGGATTCTAGTTTTTTCACTAATTAATTGTATGTTTGTTTCCCTTTCCGAACCAAATATTGAATGTTTGAACCCCAATATTTATGTGCAATGATGTTGACAGGGTTGTTGACAAAGTAGGCTATGTAGCTTGTGGCTACAATCGCCAATATTCTTGTACAAACTTCAATACGCTATAAATAGTTGATCCTTTGTAGTTTCATTTCGAACTGTCCAGTGCTGAACTGTCCACTTTCGAAACATCATTTTCAAATAGCGGCACAGTCCTCAAACTGACAGTCCAGCAGATGTCCAGTATAGTATTGTCACTTAACCCTAAAGATTCAGTAGCAGATGTCAGCGTGAATGTAGATTATTCATATGGTAGTAATCTAGGTTGGTATTGGAATTGATGTCTCTTTTTATAGCATTTTATATTGGAAGATGATAATTTCAGTGTTACCATAATATTTGATGGAATAGGCTATATCATCCACATTCACGTGTCCATGTAATATATATGTACAAAGGTACAATGTATAAGCATACCTATATACATGTATGTTATCATAATATATATAAATATAATATGTATATAACATTCAGTGTAAAGGTGTGTTGCGTGGGAGTTTCCTAAGTTTTGAATAATTTTTGATATTTTATTGCTACAGATGCTACTTATTCTGTTACTTTCAGAGTTTCTCAAGACTTTGTTCAGCAGGATTCATAGAATGGGAGAGCATAACAACAACCCAACTGCTATAGGCTTTTGGGCAGATGCAAGAAAGCTGTTGATGAAGTGGTCAGTGTCCACTTTAAATGTAGCCAATTCAGCTGACTGTGACTCCAGCTCTGGTTTATTTTCTTTACAGTGGTGTAAGTGAAAAGCTCCAATACCTTCTGTTTAACATCGCTACAAACTTGTAACACTCACCCACTGAATATTCTTGGATATTTCAGGAAAAATTGCAAGAACTCTACACTGCAGTTTCTGGGGAAGTGTGCAGGTGGCTTTGGCGATCTTTTGTATGTCGTAGGATGATGAAGGCCAAAAACAGAGGTGGCCTCACTTATGCTACTGATTTAGTAAAGCAGATTGTGGCTTGATGTGAGCAGGTGTTTGTTTACACAGTGTATTTCGATTCTCGACTGATGAATAGACATTTGAAACATTGAACTTTTGCTTCATTTCAATACCTGTAACATAATTTTACAATAAGTGTATCATAAATTTTTCATTTTTCTTTCTTATTTAATTCTTTTATTGCTATGCCTATAACATTTTTTGCTAGCTTTCAATCTTGTTTGCATATATATATATTTGTCTGGTTATGATAGTCATATGATTTACCATTCACAATTCTGCACTGCAGTTGATAAAACAAAAATACAATACAGTGCAATAATAGATATAATGCATATGTAGTTGACTTCTCATTAATTTCAATTATATCAGAAGTTGTATTTTTAATGTATCATAGATAGTTCTTAACTTGCAGAGTACTGATAGCCACAAAATATGTGATTTTGTTGAGCAAACGTTATCGATTTCGTATTGTTATAATGGAATTAATAGTAAACCGGAACTGCGTCTAAAGCAAAGAAGTGGGTCCAGACCGGCTTCACGACCGTAATAGTAATAGCGGTCGAGTACTGGCTCTATCCTACCTCTATGTTTTAGACACCTGTAAATCATCACAAGGAAAGTGCTCAAAGCGGTGATAGTTTTTATGGCCAGTGTCTTTTATGAATGAAATAACAGTGATCGCAAAAGAAACAATGATCCACAGCATACTAGTAAAAATTAAATTGCTTGAGACCAAGCAATATATGCTATGCATGCGAAGTTCTACGTATTTCAAGTTGGTAAAAAGGATATCTGTGTACATGTATCAATAAGCCTTACTGCAGCTTCAGTTTTAGGCTCAGTTGTTGCTGTGAACATAGTCTCAGTGTCAGAGATTACTAAGCCTGTCACAATTCCTAAGGCTGGTCTACCCCATTTATACCATACATTATTGTTTATACACCTCTGGATTAGCTCATGTTCCGATTTCACCTTCCTGGAAAAAAAAAATCGTTTGGAATGGCATACATATTCGAAGCAGCAGGAAAAACTACAAAATGTAAATGGCTAATTGAACATACATTACATGCATATGTTATATTCCCGCATTCGTTTAATAACCCCACAGAATAATCAGTGTTGCGGTTCTTTAGTAAGGTACTTTTATACAAAATGAACATACACATTTTTTGCTGTGTTCAGACATTCCCTTGGGACATTCTGCATACATCACCAGCTAGGTGGTGATTGCATACAGGGTGGAGATATTAGTGGAGGCAGCAAGCTAATCGATCTGTATTAAACAACTGATCATGGCACAACTTTGAAATTCTTTCACTTGAATAGTGATGTATTTTTCTATTGAATGCTCTTTCAAGCATACATGGAGCAGCAAATATGATAAAGTTACACTTTTAGTTTTTGAATACGCATGTGTAGACAATGACAACAACAGCAAAGAGGCTAAACTGAAAGTGTGAGCATTATCATCTCAAAAGTACCACTTTCACTGACTCACTTATGGAGGATAAATTCCGCAAGGATATTTATGTCAGTCTGCTGCAGATAGCACCTGCCAAAGTCTGCCATCCAATGAACATTGTTAACATTGCTAAGGTCCATGCTTAATGTCTTAGCCAAGTCTCCTTTGGTTTTAATTCTTGTTTTCAATGTGCTCGTGCACTGATGAGCTCCAACATCCTTCTTACCCACACGCTGCTCTTGCTGTAATATCGCAGAACTATTCTAAAGGTAAAAGTTCATCAATGTGTTCGGAGCATACTAATTGATCCATATCATTTTATATAATTTGTATTAATATCCACAGGCAGTGCTTTTATAATAACTGTAAACCCCCGCAGTGTCATTGGATGATGGATAGTGATTGGGGAAGCGGTCTGCTAGCCATTTGCTATTTTCATTTTCCATGATATCAAAGATGACTGTGTAGTCAGTGCACCCAACAGCATGACTTGAAAACAATGGTTTCTTCTGCATTGAATTCTGGTATGGCTCAATGTGATAGCTGCTATTTCATGGGCTGGTGGACACTATAGCATGATAGAAACAATAGCAGATATGTTTATAGGTTAGTCATGCAAATCATGGCCAATTCCCATAAGTAAAAGATTTTAAATGCTGTCTGGGGTGTCAGCTAAGTTACTGGGAATGCCCTATTAAGTGCTGTAAGCTGCTAAATTGAACACGTAGTGGTGAATGTTGTACTGACTAGCGAGAGCTCAGTAAGTAATGTCCAGTAATGTCCAGTAATGTCCAGTAATGTCCAGTAATGTCCAGTAATGTCCAGTAATGTCCAGTAATGTCCATAAAAGTTGAATCAGTAATTATGATATGCAGACTAAGTTGAAATATTTTAATTTCTGATTAGCATTGTGAGAATCACCACCATATAACGACCGAAGGGAAGTTGTAGAGGCAACAAGATTTTGAATTCGCTAAAGCTGGAAGTGTATGTACGACTATTACCTTCAAGCCAGGGATTGGATCAGCAAGTAAGTCATTGGTTGTATATCTTGTCACAGAGTAATACCCTGAATGGCTTCTTTCCACCAATGAGAGCAACTCAAGATCTGAAGATGATACCATGGTAGAACAGGGCACCAGGTCTTCACCAGCCAACTGTTCTGCCAAGTGTTTTGTAACCAATACAAACATTTTCTGAAATGAATAACATGCTAACATGGTCACTACGTCACTCTATCCAGCAGTATGTGGCAGCAATATGTGGCAGCAGTATGTAGCAGCAATATAAAGACAATTTAGTGACTTTCTTCAAGTAAATGTAGGCCACATACTGTATGCAACAGCACCCAAACATATAAAACAAGTAATCGGTCACTGAGAAGCAGATATGATAAAGATGTGGTTTCTAACTTGCATAATATTAGAACAAATAAAATAATAAAAACTGTGAATGCAAAATCGCACTGCATGCACGATTTATCAACGCTACAACTGTGGGGAATCTTTAACATAGTAATTGGCCATCCTTTTCTGACACTCTATCATATAGTACACAAATGTGCAGTGAATAGATAAGATATAATATATATCCACCAACAATTGTGTTTATTGTAGAGTTACCTGCCAGTTCTAAATTGCAGTAGGAGGTGTAATTCTACAAACAAAGCACTTGAAAGATGCAACATCTTGAAATTTATTGTGAATTACAGCATTTGGTCCTGCTACATGTACACACATGTACATGTACATGTACATATGCATGTACATGTATATACATGCATATGTACACGACCGTAATATATACATGTACTAATGTGTACTAACAGATAATGCAAATTTTCGTTCCCATGGTAGCTAGCCAAACAGTGGTAACTGATAAATGGGCTCATGTTGTCATTATTCTTAGTCAGAAGCGACTATTCTTTTGATTGGCTAATCAATACTATCAATGTTATTGTACATGTATTGAATCTCTTCAGGATAGGGCTTGTTCAAGAGAAGAAAACTGTGAAATATAATTCAAGGTTTGAATACTGATATAATAGACCCTCCCGCAGCCACACATCTGTATCTTCAGACATGCTTTGTCATATTGTAATATTTTCGCTGTTTGTCTGGGTGCTGGTGCCGAGCTGAAGTTGCGAAAGAGAAGAGCCTATGAGCGGTGCTCGGTCTTCTGTATTACATGAAAGATCGAACAGTACTTGTAGTTATGTTAACTAACCAAGACGACCCATAAAGTCTTGAGTCAATGCTTAGATGTGTACTTGAGAAAGAGAATGTTCAGTCGTAGTAGGCTGTTTGGGCATCAAGGTTTTATTCTGCTTTGATTACCAGTAGTATAGTCAGTGCACTTCTAGACAGACACGCACTCATTGACCCCTGTTTTCAACCAATCACAAGCCGGTATTTCCGATTTCAACCAATCACAGAAGAGCACAAAAATTTTGCACACGACCTTGCCAAGGTCACCCCAAAATCCCCCCTTCTAATTGGTCGAAAAAACATTTGCACACTTGACCCCGAACCCGGCCACGACCCCTTCCCTCCCTCCTTCCCACCCTCCTCCCCTCCCCCTCCCCCACCTCCCACTCCTCCCCCACTCCCCGCCACCGCCCTCGTCCCGTCCTCACCACCGCCACCACCGCCACCGCCGCCGCCACCACCGCCCTCACCACCGCCGCCGCCACCGCCGCCACCACAGCCACCACCGCCACCGCCGCCACCGCCACCACCACCACCACCGCCGCCGCCACCACCGCCGCCGCCATCACCGTCATCACCGCCACTCCTCCTCCACCGCTGCCCACCCTCCCCCCGCAACCCCCACTCACCCGAACGACCGATCGTTTGAGGCGGTCAAGCCGCGTCCGCCCACGTTGCGTGCGGCGCCGACCGTACACGTGGAGGCGACGCCGGTGCCCCGTATCCACCGGGCCAAGCGACTAGGCAGCGGCCCGCCGCCCATTCCGAGTTCCACTGGGGTGGGACTATAAAAGATAAGTTTGACTGATGATAGTATTAATACAAAGAAGACTTAGTCATAGCAAACATGTCTTTTCTCACCAAAGGAGCAGCGGGGAGATATGTACTTTTAAAGGAAGTCCTCCCGAAGTCTGTATGGGATTATATGATCAAAAGTAATATCGAAGAAACGAATAGTCCATGGATGTGGTATTGGGTTGACAGACTCGCTCATAATTCCTTAGTGGTAGAGCTTGCCATCTATTTTAGAACACTTTCACTCTCTATGAATATCCCTTTTAAGATAGGAGAGGAAAAGTTGAGGAAAATGGCACTTTGTTATGAAGACTTAACAGGAGCTAGGTCAAGATTTTCATCTATGGTAGAAACAAAAAACGCATCCGTTTCTTCTCCTTTACTCCTTCTTAGGAATGCGACCTGGTGTAGAGTGGAGGTTGAGAAGATTATTGAAGATAGAAACTGGGATGAAACTGGTGTGGGAGCGGAGGCCACTTTTAACACTCACTTCTTACTATATCTGGATAATGAACTTGGTGGGGAAGGCTCAAAGAATGAACTCTATCATAGAGTATTGAACATATTAAAGGATGGGGCAAGAAGATGTCGCTTTGAGGATGGGAAGGAGAAATCGCGAGCGAAGAGGAGTTACAATGAAGAAAGCATCCCTGGTTTAATTCTTAGTAGAGGTAATACGCTATATGCAGGGCGATTGTTTGGAGAACTAGATCCATCCGAAAATGGGTTAGAGGTGATAAGAAGCTCTTCACCAGGAGATGCTAGATTAGAGATGAGAGAGACTTCTACAGGAGAGACTAACCAGGTTATGATAGAAGAGGCTGAAATGTGTGACATTGGAGAACTAGATTCATCCAAAAACGGGTTAGAGGAGATAAGAAGCCCTTCACCAGGAGAAGCTAGGGTGGAAGTGAGAGAGACTTCTACAGGAGAGAATAACCAGATTATGATAGAAGAGCAAACTCATGTAGAAACTAAAGAAGAGGTTGAAATGTGTGACAAAAGGGAACAAGAGATTAGAAAGATAGAACAAGAATTGGCACTAAAGAAAGTGGAATTGGCAGGAGCACTGGGGTGGAAAGAAGCACTAGAGATGCAACAGAAAATTGATGCAAGAAAAGAGAGAAGAACAAATCGCATTGCCTTCTTAGAAAAAAAGTTAACAGAGGAAAGAATGGAAAAAGAGAGGTTAATGATGGAAATCGAGCGTTTGCAAAAAGAAGAAGAAGAAGAAAAAATGGATAGTGTATCAATTATTGATCACATAATTCCCCACCTGGCTAACAAACTAGATGATGATGATGCAAAAGCAGAAGGGGAAGATACTAAACTGCCACAGTGGGTTCCAACAGGAGAAAATAATGATGAATAAAAGTGTATAGATTCCAATTGTTCTCTCAAACAAGGGCAAGATGTCAAAGCAAGAGGTAGTATGTAGAAATGAGAATTATGAAGATGTGGCTGATGGTCTCTTAGATGAAGTAGTAGCTATCTCTGCTGAAGAGGGAAGGGAGCAAATAGGAGAGAGAAGCAACAAAAGAAAGAAGTTCACATTCTACATAATCATAATACTATTTATACTTTCTTGCTCATCTTTATCCCCATCAGTTTACACATATCTAAGTGATAGGGAACCACCCAATGGCAAAGACAAAGGAGTACTTAAGCAAGGACACTTTTTAAAAACAAACACAACTCTATTAGCTACTCAACTGGATCAGCATGCGTCCACACCAAGAAATCGATCTTCGCTTGCAGAGTCCCTTCACAGCTCTAGTCTGTGGTCCAACAGGGAGTGGAAAAACGGAACTACTATTTAGTCTTATTAAGAGAGTTGATGAAATTGCTTCACCCACTCCTGTTGAAATCATTTACTGCTATGGAGTTTGGCAACGCCGCTTTGAGGATTACAAAGATAAAGTAAGGTTTCATTCAGGACTCATTGATGTAGAGATGGATATAGAGCGTGATGGGAAGAATTGCTGGCTCATCATTGATGACTTGATGGGTGAAGTCGGGGGGAAAGAGACTACTAATGCAATCTTTACAAAGTTCAGTCACCACCTGAACATAAGCGTCTTTTTCTTACTACAGAACCTTTTCCCGAAAGATAATAGAACAGTGTCAATAAACTCGCAGTACTTTTTCTTGTTCAAGAACCCCAGAGACGGAATGTCTGTTACCAATCTTGCAAAGCAGGCTTTTCCTCAGAGTACAAGAGCTGTTCAAGAAGCTTTTAGTGATGCTACACGTAAGCCACACTCTTTTCTATTCTTGAATCTTCGCCAGGAAACCCCGGAGTGGGCTAGACTGATCGGTAATTTTGCTTCTGAGCACTCTCCCATGACTGTATATATCCCGAATACCCTGGAATATAAGTAGCATTCACATCTCTACTCTCTTCATAAACTGTCTTGGACTCGGAGAGAGCTCATCCATCATCAAGCATGAGATACATTAATTCGCCCAAGTATTCTCCAAGGTTGAGGAGGAATGCCTTGAGTATATATGCACTGACAAAAGCATCTGCAACCATCAGAGATTCAACCATTGCTGAGGCTAACAAAGACCTTATACTCGCTCTTGTTGAGTGTGCTAGAAATGTATTATTAGGTAATGTTCATTTGACTACCGCTCAGTTGAACTCTCTACGCCGACATAGAAGGGCCATTGAGGATCTCACCAACTCTCGTACTAGTGTGAAGCAGAAAAAGTTAATCCTACAACGTGGTGGATTTTCAGGTCTTCTTTTGAAGCCATTGGCAAGTTTACTCGGAGGTGTGCTTGGTGGATTAGGTGGTGGACAAAGGTGAAATGAGTCTCAAGTTTTCTAAAAAGTATCTTCTTATGGATAAACATACATATGAATCAATGAATAGTAGAAACAACAAAAAAGAAGGAGAGCATCTACCATCACTCTCTACAAATGGGGATCTACTCCTGGCAGAAAAAAGCAGAAAAGATGTAATATCTAACCTCAAAAACCCTAATACAGACATCTACTCTCAGCTAGAGCAACATACTCATAGAATGAATAAGTTCCTAAAAGAGTTGGAGAGATCACGCCATCCCCAGCAGGAGTTGTATAATACATTAGAGGGAATTAACACTAGGTTTAATGAAATGCATACATGGAGACAAAGAGAAGAAGAAGCACAAGAGCGAGGGCGAGAGAAAAAAAGAGATGATGAAAAGAGGCGAAGTGGCTCAAGGTCACCATTACCATACCCATATAGGAGAGAAACAAAACCGGAGAAGTCAGAAGCTGGCGCACGTTGGAGTAGGAAGGGTGATAATAGAAGTCCTATCAAAACTAGGTCTAGGCGAAAGCTTCCTAAAACCCCTCTTGCAAGCGATAGTAAAAAAGAAAGATGGATGATATAGATGAAGGTCTACGCAATATTTACTTCTCCCCTCCTCAACCACCATCTTTTGGAGGAAAGAGAAAGTTAGTTTTAGCTTCTCCTCCTGGTATTAATGAGAATGATGTTGAGAAGTGGTTGAGAAGTCAAGACGCATACACTCTTCATCGCCCGATTAGAATGAAGTTTACAAGGAGAAAAACGTTTGTGAGTGGGATTGGTGAACAACTCCAGGCAGATCTCGTGGATGTGCGTGCGCACAAGGACTCAAATGATGGAGTAACATTTTTGCTCACCTGCATAGATGCCTTCTCACGGAAAGCATGGGTCTTTCCTCTTCATTCCAAGTCTGGTCTGGAAGTGTCCAATGCACTCATCTCTCTATTCGAAAATGAAAGCTTTAGACAAATACAAACTGATAAAGGTAAGGAGTTCCTAAACAGAAGGGTGAGCGAAGTGCTAAAGAAGTATGGAGTTAGCCATTTCACCTCTGAGAATGAGATCATCAAGGCTGCTCTTGTTGAACGCTTTAATAGAACATTGAGAGGGAAAATTCATCGTCTACTCACTTATAGAGGAGATGGACGCTACTTAGAAGATGTAGAAGACCTAGTCCAAGGATATAACAACAGTTTTAATAGGTCAATTGAAATGAAACCTATTGAGGTTGATTACGATAATCAAGAAGAAGTTTGGGTTCGGTTAAATGAGTTCTCACCTAAACGATGGTTAAAGAAAACAAGAGTAAAGTATTCACCAGGTGATCATGTTCGGATTTCGATGGCCCGTAGTAGCTTTGAGCGAGGGTTCACACCAAACTGGTCAACCGAGATATTCACCATAAAAGCAGTCAAGGCACATACCTCACCCCCTGTCTATACACTGGAAGACCTAAACAAAGAAGGAGTAGATGGAACATTCTATGCACAAGAATTGCAACATGTTAACCTACCTGAAATCTTTAGAGTTGAGAAAGTAATACGTAAGCGGAGAAGGAGAGGAAAAGAAGAGAATTTCGTGAAATGGAGTGGTTATCCCTCTTCATTTAATAGTTGGATAGATTCTAGTCAGTTTGTGTAAAATCAAAGGTAGTATAAATTCAATATGTAAGTTCAGTTTTGCTCACTCTCAAAGATGGCCTTCAATGTCACACTTACCTCAAATGTCCGCATCGGTGGGAGTGACACAAACACCAATGCTCACTTCATTACAAAGCTAGCCAAGACATTGAAGCTTCACTCATCTCAGTGGGAGGTTGGGTTACTTGACATTCAGTACCCCGCATCCTGGAGAAATGTAGAAGATGGCTATGTAGTGGTTACGAATACAAAAGATGGAGTCGAACGAAAATGTGAGATCAGGAGTGGAAGGTATGCTTCTATGGGTGAACTTTTGAGTGAGATCAATAGAATACTAATAAACTACGACTTAGAAAAAGTAGTGAGCTTTTACTATGATAGTCTACGGAATGAAACTTTCCTCATGTTGAGAGAACAGGAACACTCTGTCATGATGTCACGTGATGTTGCGTGGGTGTTGGGATTCAAGCCTGATGTAGAATATGCTGCGGAAATCAACAGGAGTCAAAACCCTCCAGACATCAATGCTGGTTTTACATCCCTCTATGTCTACTCCTCCGTAGTCTCACCAAGACATGTTGGAGATAGTCTAGTCCCCCTACTTCGCACAGTTCCTATAACAGAGAGTGAAAGAAATAGCATCGTTTTCTTTGAGTTTTCGAATGTTCAATACTCTCCAGTGTCTAATACAAGCACAGACCTCATCGAGGTAGATATAAGACGTGATGACGGAGAAAGGGTCTCATTTCGCAGTGGAAAGGTTGTGCTGACGGTTCGTTTCAGACCGCGTGGAGAGAAATAGTACAGACAGAGAAATAACATGGTCCCTCGCATAGTTCCATATTTTCCTGATGAGTCAGGTGAGATGTATGAAGACTATTATGCAAACCAGGTGGGAGAGGGAATGAGTGTGTACAGGGGAAAACCTATTATGACGGGTAATGGGATCGGCTCACTCTTTTCTGGACTGGCCCGAGGGGTCCTTCCCATGCTAAAGAATGGTGCCAAAACTATTGGGAAAAAGCTATTGACTACTGGAGCTTCGGTTCTGGGAGATGTAATCAAGGGAGAAAACTTCAAATCTTCTGCAGCAAAACGTTTTCGTGAAGCTGGTGGGGATCTTCTAGGTGATGTAGAAGACGAACTACGTGAACCACCCGCCAAACGTGCACGAGTTAGTCAAAAGTCTACAAAGAAAAAACGTAAAGGAAGAAAAACAGTTTTTGACTAAATGAAAGATAAATATATAATCCACACCTAGACTCACCACTCCCCACTCTTAGACAAACGTTTGTAGGAGCAAGTACTAGATGGAAAAACTCTCACACTATCGAACATGTCCGTCACACATCGAGCCATCTCTCTCTCCAAGGTTTCTGAAGACTCTCCAGACACGGTTGACTCCAGTTTTGACTTATTTGCCACTCCGCCAACTCATACTAGCGTGCTCAGAGGTGAGTGGGTACCTTTGGCTCCTGTTACGGACTCCCCTGATGGTACTATTGAATTTAACATCCCACCCGCAGACGAACTCTACACAGATCTATCAAGGTCTTACTTACACACCACAGTAAAGGTGAGCAAGGCTGATGGAAGCGTACTACCTGCGGAAGAACAACTAAAGGTTGTTCCAGGAGACAATTTTATGCACAGTCTCTTTTCTTCTGCCACTGTTCAACTGGCTGGGCAAGATGTTGAGTATGAACCAAACTATGGACATAGAGCTTATGTCGAGAATCTCTTAAACTATGGTAAAGATGCTAAGAGCACATATATGAAAGTTGGGAGTGGGTGGATGGAGGATGAAGGAACTGGAGAAGACTATGATGGTATTCCTCCCGAAGTGATTGAAAAAAGAAAGAAACTTATAGCCACAAGTAAAGAGATGAGTTTCTATGGGAGACCTAGGTTGAGTATGTTTTCTCAAGGAAGACTTATTCCACCAGGAGTTTGCTCTCGCCTTACTCTACAACGTGCTATTCCACAAATGGCCCTCTTAGCAGAGACAGACAACCCTGCAGGAGGGGCGAAGATTTCTATAACTAAGACAGAATTGTGGATTCAACGTGTACAAGCCAATCCAGCATTACAAAAAGCACAAATGGATGTTTGGGTTGTGCAACAAGAGTCTATAAAACTACCAATTGACCGAATAAAAACTCATTTCCATGTCATCCCTGCTGGACACCAGTCAGTGAGAGTAAACTTTGATCAAGCGGGACAGAAGCCAAACAGAGTCTTTGTCGGACTAGTCAACCATACTGCAAAGAGTGGAACGTATAAGCAAAATCCCTTCAAATTCGGACATAACAATCTAAGTTCATTAGAACTACTAATTGATGGAACACCAGTGACCCGAAGATATGAACCAAACTTTGCAAGTGGAAAGTTTGCTCGTGAATTCATGAATTTGTTCACTGTCTCAAATACATCCGATGCTGACACAGGGAATGAGATCTCCCCTAGCAAATACAAGTCCTGCGCTGCTCTCTACGCCTTTGACATTTCAGGAGATTTGTGTGATGACAACTTTCATTTGTTATCAAATGGGAGTCTATCTATTAATCTAGCATTTGCTAATCAAACTCAAAATACACTTGGACTGTTTGTATACGAAGAAAAAGATGACATTATCTACTTGAATGCAAATCACGAAGTATCTATGGTAGCCGGGATGATGTAAAAAGAATGGATACATTCTCAATCTCGAATATTCTATCTGATGATAAACTCTCATCAACCTCCTTTAGAGGGGTTATGCCAAGGGATCACTTCTTAGACTCCTTCTCCCCATCTGGATCTTTTGTTTTCAACACTCAAACAAGTGAGAAAAGTGGCGAGCATTGGATCTCTGTTTTTTCGAATGGAAAAGAAATAGAGTATTTCGACTCCTATGGACTCCCCCCTTCTATTTATCCTGATGTGGGTAAGATGTTACAACAATGGGGAATACCAATAGTATGGAATGGAGAGTGTCTACAAGAAGAGAGTACTAACGTGTGTGGAGACTACTGCATCTTGTTCTGTCTCCTTCGAGCTCGAGGGTGGAGTATGGAGGGAATAATTACACGGCTAAGCAGAGTAGAAGGAGGAGTTCGAGATCATTCTATAAGAGCTCTATTACAACGTTTATACTATAATAAAAGAAATAATACTTTCCCACTCACAACGCATGTAAACAATATTATGCTTTTTTCACCTTTTCACTTTGACTAGAGAGAAATACTTCACCTTACTTATAATTCGTTTTTATACTACTATAACTAAAAAAAAAGAGACCAATAGTTTTTATCTTACCTGCATTCTTTTTTTTTTTTGCTTTTTAGATTTCTGCTTGATTCTTGATTCTTTTATTTTTTCTCTATTTATCTTCGTAATAAAACAATACTACTGAAGAAAGCTGCATCTTTTCTATCTTGGAATAATACTCATCCATGGGTTCTTTCTCTTCTTGGTTGTTGTGGTCTCGCCCCTATCCGAGGCCCGCTCCGGGGAGGACGGAGAGTCCGCCATGTTAGAAAGATCCTTTCGGGCAAGACTCCCCACTCCTATTATTTTCCCCTTCTTCCGTGCCTCTTTTAACGCATCTGCCTCTTCTTTCCTCTTCTGACTGCACTCTTCTTCTTCAATAATTCCATCCATTTGTGAGTCCGTTAAGCCCGCAAATAACTCTTCTTGGTTTTGGACTATGTTGTCAGTATCCATCGATAATGTACTATTGTAGTAGTGTAGCTGTACAGTAGTGATGTGCTGAACTTTGAATGCTGAGACTGTGATCCCACTCTCCCTTTATACAACTGCTCATTTCTTGACTCCTCCCTTTTTTTTATCCAATCCCAATGTGACCCGATGCACTCCGATGTGAATCCGAAGCCTCCCGATGTGAATCCGAAGCCTCCCGATGCATCCCGATGGGAATCCGAAGCCTCCCGATGCATCCCGATGTGAATCCGAAGCCTCCCGATGCACCCCGATGTGAATCCGAAGCCTCCCGATGCATCCCGATGTGATTCCGAAGCTTCCCGATGCATCCCGATGCATCCCGATGTGATTCCGAAGCCTCCCGATGCATCCCGATGCACCCCGATGTGAATTGACACATCGAGAAGCTTCGGGATGCATCGGGAAGCTTCGGAATCACATCGGGATGCATCGGGAAGCTTCGGAATCACATCGGGATGCATCGGGAAGCTTCGGAATCACATCGGGATGCATCGGGATGCATCGGGAAGCTTCGGAATCACATCGGGATGCATCGGGAAGCTTCGGATTCACATCGGGATGCATCGGGAAGCTTCGGAATCACATCGGGATGCATCGGGAAGCTTCGGATTCACATCGGGATGCATCGGGAGGCTTCGGATTCACATCGGGGTGCATCGGGAGGCTTCGGATTCACATCGGGGTGCATCGCGAGGCTTCGGATTCACATCGGGAGGCTTCGGATTCACATCGGGGTGCATCGGGAGGCTTCGGATTCACATCGGGAGGCTTCGGATTCACATCGGGGTGGTATTGCCAAGGGTGGGGAAATGGTTAGACTCCGCCCACTGAATACTACTATTTAAGGTATGAGTTTCTCACTCTAGCAGTATGAACAATCAGCCTCTAGTCAACAGAGTGAGAGTAAACAGAGACAGCTACCTACTAGTCAGTGCCTGATCAGAGATGTCAACAAGTAGAACATAAGGTTAGTGTTAAATGGAGTAATTGGCAGCAATTGTGAAGTGTTTATTGTATAAAATGCTATCAAGCCAAAAAATAACTCACACCCTACTACTATATATTTTTATAGGGAGGCTAAACAATTTAATATATTACATAATGCTGACTTAACACATGCACACAACCTTTTATTTATTCTATTGCTACTATTGTGAAAAGTTTATCTAATGTATAATAGATATGACATACTTTTTTAAATATGTGTCTTTTATTCTTTCAATTGTGTTTTAACACGTGTACACAATCTTTTATCCATTCTATTGTCACCATTGTGAAAAGTTTATTTAATGTATTATATATGCTGACTTAACACATGCACATGGTTCTTTATTGTCAATACAATGTATATCATAGAAACAACCCTTCTTCCCATCAGTATATTTATAGCCAAGACTTTACACATTTCTTTATTAACAATGCAACTCAACGATGTTAAGGAAACACGGAAACTTAACCGGATATGGATTTATCTCCATGCCATATAGCTCAATTTTGGGAGTGATCACCCCTGACCGCACTAAAACGTTGGGAGTTGTGACATCCTTGATCAACACCTCTGCCATCGGCAAGTGGCGTCAAGTAGGTGTCGAATTATTCAGGACCGGGCCTGCCAGTGGCCATCCTTGACGAGTGTTATACTTACTTGGTATTAGTTTCCTCCATATTTAGAAAGCTCAAGCTGTTGTTCAGTCACAGCCGGTTTCCAATTTTTATAAAAGGTCCACCTGCTTGTAGCTTGACCACCTAAAGCTTCATTCTTCAAAAGTTTTTTATTGTATTTGGAGCAATGACTGGTAAATATCCATTATTATACACATACCACGGAATTGAAATTTTCAGTTTTAGAAAAAATTAACAATAATTATTATTATTATAATTATTATAATATAATAATTATTTATTTATATTAATATAATAATTATTTATTTATATTAATATAATAATAATGTTTGGTATTTCTATTATATTATTATTTTGGTTTTAATATAAATATATTTTAATATTTACATGTATATTAAAAATGTAACGAATAATAGGTAATATCATATGTAATAAAATATTTGTATTCAGTATAGTATATTGTTATAAATATTTATAGGGCCTACATTAATATTATATCTTATCATAATGTGGTTAGGCCTATTAACTATGCTATTATCTATACTTGTTACAAAATTATTGCGTGTCTAGTAATATCAATATTAATGATATTATTATTGCACGATTAAAAACAGTGGTATTTATTTTCTTTATTTCTTTTATTTTTTCTTTGTTCAAACTCGTACTTTAATGAATATGTTAACTATAACCATTTTCAGTAAGATTATTACATTAAGGTTTTTGGTCCTAAAAACTTAAGCATCCAGATAACAAAGACACTACTGGAAAATTTTTGTTCATCATAAATTTGTGTTTCAAAGTAGGCCTACAACTAGGCCTATATGCTGTAGGTACACTTTTATTAATAATTTGTAAACATTCAGTGTTGTTCAAATATGTTGTCTGTATATACAGTGGAAGGAAAGAAAAGTCTCAACAATGAACAGAACTATAACTTATTTAGAACCAATATTAGAAGATTGTGATTTGTAAGGACAGGATTCTTAAGAGATCAGAGAGTTTGTCAAATATAAATTTCTTAATTAGCAACAGGTAGCAGTCAGTTAAACAGAAGCAAGAAAATGTTATATGCTATGTGGCATGCACAAACTATGAACACTAATATTTGTTTTTTCTTCTATTAGAAGCAGTGAAACCAGTTCAGGGATGAAAGCAGAATAGCTAGAGAAAGATTCCAGCCATTGAGAATCTTGACTTTTGATGGTTCCAAAAAGAATATGGCTCTCAGACCCATCCATTCTGCAAGTATAATTGTCTATCATTATATTTTTGTATAACTGTGTGTTGTGGCATACACGGCAATATTTAGTCATGGCATCATTTTGAAGGACAGTCAAATAATATGAAAGCTTATCATAAACTACACAGCATTTATCAAAGATGCTTTCAACTGAATCGCTAGAGAAATACATCAAATGTCTGTTTCATGTATAATTATTATGTAATGTAGTACACGTACAGTGTATATTATAAACTATTTCTGTGGAGTTGTCGCACCTTAGGGTAGGGTGTGACAACTCCATCAATGAGTCAATTTCCTATTAAAAATCTACATGTATTGTACAGACCCTGTATATAGTTATATAGATGTACATGAATGTCTGCCATATGCTAGTATTTACTTGTTAGTCAGTACATGTTTGATTAGGCACAGTGACACTGAACCAATGCATGATGTAGGCCTATATGTAGATTTCCACGGTTATTATTAAATCAGCGTTAAAAATAGTAACTCAATTTGCAATTTATAACCTTCAAACTTATGAAGCTTGGTAATGGTGTTTCTTGAATGAAAGTAAGAATTGCGGAACAAGAAAATGCGAATATTTATAAATATATATTTAATTATTTTAGCCATGCCAGTGCAAAAGTTCTGGCAGATGAGCATGTACTCCCAAAGCATAGAACAGAGCTGATTTGAATGAAATAAAATGTACATGTACTGTAGAAGAAGATAATTTTATCATCACTTGCATTCTATGGAATTTCAAAACGACCAGCCTCCAAGCAGAGATGCAGAGGGTAAACTTACAAGTAAGTAGGTCTATTATGTACATGAGCAATAATACATGTACATGTACATTGTATGCATATACATGCACTGCAATAGAGTTTATAATGTACATAGAAATGTCAGATGTCGTACTTGTATAGGATGAGGAGAGGTATGATGTACATGTAGGATAGGTTTTACAAAAAATAGTGTGCAGAGTAGTGTGTGTCGAAAATATATTACCACACGGTTCAAAACATCCAACAAGAGGAGAAGACTAGAGTAGGATGTCAACATTATGAACTTGGAGAGTAATATCTCATATTAGTCCTTTTTGATAGAACAGAGATTATGTGTGTCTAGGCTGTATGACTTGTTTGTTGACAGCCTATCCCTATCTAGGCATGTAGATACCTGTTTGATTGTCTATTTGTCTTAGACTCGTTTGTATTCAAGAATGTGTATCAAGGAAATGAATTTTAAAATTTCCAAATTAGAAAGTTTTACCTGTTTTCTTTTAGATTGTCTTGAGCTTCTAGCGTGGTTCAAGATATTCTACAGACCAGAAGTACGTGCAGAGGTTTTCTCACGGGTAGGCAACAGTCAGAGAGACTATGATACAGTATCATGTAAATTGAAAAAGATTAACTTGCAGCAGCCAGTGGATCTGGAACACTGGTAACGAGTTCTGCTAAAAACAAAATGAACATGTTTATCTGCTTGTCCATAGCTGTATAGCAGTAGGCTTTTGCAAGTACCTATCCACCAACTAGCTTAAACAGCAGCTGTATGTCTGAATGCCTATTGTGTGATAAACTTTTGTGTGTGTGTATGTGCAGTTTTGTACCATGGTCACAAAAAATTTTTGCATGTCATGTTTTGTCAAAACGGTTTGTTTTTCTTTTTGAATTAGAAGGTGTTATATCTAAATCTATAGTGTTATATCTATTCTACATTTTCAATAGCTTGAATATTTAGTAGCACAAAAAACCGTGAAAATAACTTCAGCCAATGATTGTGTTCTAGTTTGATTTTCATCCTGCAGTGTATACTGCAGTGTATACTGCAGTGTATACTGCAGTGTATACTGCAGTGTATACTGCAGTGTATACTGCAGTGTATACTGCAGTGTATACTGCAGTGTATACTGCAGTGTATACTGCAGTGTATACTGCAGTGTATACTGCAGTGTATACTGCAGTGTATACTGCAGTGTATACTGCAGTGTATACTGCAGTGTATACTGCAGTGTATACTGCAGTGTATACTGCAGTGTATACTGCAGAATGAAAATCAACTTAGTACACATTCATTGGTACCAACACCAATGGAACTATATTTCTTATATTTTCTAGTCTATGTCTCAATGTTGCTCTAGCAAGGTTGAACAACAAATAAATCGTTTAGCATCGATGATAACAGCTGTTTAGAAATAATATTTGCCTTTTAGTTACGATGCTAAGTTCAAACGTTAATGTACAGTTTTGAATTAATTTCAACTATATTTATGAGGATTTAAGAAGAGTTATGTTTTCTCTAAGTAGTAACTAAACAATTTTGTCTGATTTTTCTATTATGGACAGTTAATAAACACTTCTGTCAGAAATTTGTTCAACATGTTTATGTTATCTAAACAGAACCCACAAGGTGCACAGAAAGTACAGTGTACATTCGTTGTGTAGATAATAAATGCAGGCAACCTATGAAATATTGGGAGGACAACTTCTCAACATTGTCACAGTCCCTAAAATGCTTCAATCCTTGTACATGTATAATGGACCCTAAATGTTCCCATGACATATTAGCTTAAAAATCCTGTACTCATATCTGCACTGCTACAGTACACTATCATTGCAATTGATGAAAGGTCTTTTTTTACAGGTCTATTGGCTTATACTGCTTTTCCTATTAAAAAAAATGGAACCAGCATAATTTTATGAGAGTCACCATATTAATTGTTTCCAAATTTGGTTTCTATTATTTACACCTTCTGGATTAGTTTGTGGATTGCTTGTGTGTGGGACTCTGTTTCGATCCCTACAGGCCGCATATACCGGTAGTGTAGATAGACTGGACTAATGTGTATGCTACATAATACTTTTTGCAATGGTACACATGTAAATAGTAATTCAACCACTTTCAATGCAAAAAATGTTGGTAGCTGTGCAACTAACAAAAAAGTGCACATATTACACTGTACTTTTGGACTGTTCCACTCAAGTGTAGAAGTGATGGTGCACAAGGAACTTTAGGCATGGTGAAACACTTCTGTCAGAAATTTGTTCAACATGTTTATGTTATCTGAAAAGGACCCACAAGGTGCACAGAAAGTACAGTGTACATTTGTGGTGTAGATAATAAATGCAGGCAACCTATGAAATATTGGGAGGACAACTTCTCAACATTGTCACAGTCCCTAAAATGCTTCAATCCTTGTACATGTATAATGGACCCTAAATGTTCCCATGACATATTAGCTTAAAAGTCCTGTACTCATATCTGCACTGCTACAGTGCACTATCATTGCAATTGATGAAAGGTCTTTTTTACAGGTCTATTGGCTTATACTGCTTTTCCTATTAAAAAATGGAACCAGCATAATTTTATGAGAGTCACCATATTAATTAAATTAATTGTTTCCAAATTTGGCTTCTACTATTTGCACCTTCTGAATTAATTGGTGGATTGCTTGTGTGTGGGACTCTGTTTCCCTACAGGCCGCATATACCGGTAGTGTAGATAGGCTGGACTAATGTGCATACTACATAATACTTTTTGCAATGGTACATGTAAATAGTAATTCAACCACTTTCAATGCAAAAAATGTTGGTAGCTGTGCAACTAACAAAAAAGTGCACATATTACACTGTACTTTTGGACTGTTCCACTCAAGTGTAGAAGTGATGGTGCACAAAGGAGCTCTATGCATGGTGAAAGAGACATCACCCTAAAATTGAAAGTGTAGCGTACATGATATATCACTATCATATTTTTCACTTCTAATACTGTTCTAATTCTGTTGTCATGCCTACCAACTTTAGAACTGGGCCAAGAACACAGACCATGTAGTATATGTAGGTAGGCCAATGCAATATTTTCAACAAGTTGGCAATGTTTGACAACATGAAATGGTAAGCTGAAAAACATTGAGGGTGAGACTGAATGATTTCTCATACTTGGGCATAAAATTTCTGAAGAATATAGGAGGGACTAGCCTGCAGGCTGGAGATAGGTAATGGTGCTATTACCAGTCATCAATTTTGTAGTGTTCTAGGGTCAAACATGTTTATACTCCACACATATGTGTTAGAAGATTCAGTTAAATTATGGTGCTTCATATTAGCAGCTAAAATGGTCAACTTTTCCTGGCCCAGCCTAATAAGAATTTACTTTAGTGGCAATGATGCTATGAGAATGAACAATATACCAAAGCATAGCTTTTCTACCAATGTGTTCCTATTTATGGGTACATTGTTCTGACCAAAAATCATAAACAAATCTGCATAATATTTCAATGTAGTGTCAGCATTGTCTTTGCAAAGTATCTCTAAATGTTACATGTGATAGGCTAATAACCTATACAAGTCATGCCTACAGGGAACATAAGGCATCTATGAAAGAATGTTATCACAGTTTCAATATACAAATGTACATGTACATGGAAATGCTGTGTGTTAATAAACTGTCCATATCTTCTCAAATTTATCTCCATGATTGTGCCAATAAATTCAAATATAACTTCTCATCTTACATTACATGGATTTCACATGAAAGTTGAAACCTTTGTTTCTATTGACTGTTAACATGTACATGTATTTAGGCTACTCCAAACTGGGGAGCCTTTTCCTTTTATTTACCTGGATAATTTTATGGATACAATATAGGCGTACATCTTTAAATTTCTTTAGACAAAATTTATATCAACGTTATGATTTCAGAAATAATTTTGTTGCATTATGCAAGGTGTCTTTAGGAAACATTAAACTAGTTTTAAATCTAATAAATACATTGTAGTACAATTGGTATTTTACAGTGCCTCATTGCCAACTAAATAAATATAGAGCATCATTGTGAGTTGAAATTTAAAATTAGTTGGATTCCACCGTTTGGCAAATAAATTAATGAGGGGTAAATTATCATTGTACCCAAGAGTAATATGAGTGTAAGTTCCAAGCCAAATAAGGTGCCAACTTTCACAATCACCAACACTACAATTTAAGTAGGAGGCAGCAACCTCATTGGTGACTGAATGTGGTTGATGCATGGGCATCTGCAGCATTGACCTATAATATAGTGGTAGCATTGCAGACTTTCACATGTAGTAAAAATTGTACCCCTGTAACAGTTTATAGAGAGTTGGTAATGGTATCTCGGTGCATTAAATAGGGTCTTAGTTTAGACCTACACTGTAACCTGGACTCATATTCTCAAAACTTCCTGGAACCCAGACTGGTCCTAGAAATAGTAATGGGCTATGGGGCTATTATTTTGCCTGTTTACCTATATTATGTATCAGCTTACTCACTTGGCCAAAAAACAATAATAACGTCATGATGGCTATGCTCATGGCAAATTATACATGCCCAGTGTATATAGTAAACAATGTGCATTGTAATCATTAATGCATACATAAAATAGATTATTTGCAAACATACATTCAGGCTATAAAAATGTAGGTGGACGTAACAGCCAGAAGTAGTTGACAGTCTACACAGAGAGCATACTTTTACCATCTTTGGTCTACATGAGGCATAAATAGTCCAGACAACGTGCTCAGTAGGATGGCTCAAACTTTATGGGCATTTTACCCCTATTTAAGTTCCTCTAAATGCTTGCCTCTTCTATTGATGCTACCGGTATAATCATCATGTATCCTGATAATAATGGGCTAGCATCACAGGTACTTCTAGCCAATCTGAGGATAATGTTTTCGCCAATCTTGAGAAAACTCCATTGTTTTATTGGTAATTTTTCGTTGTCGCCCAACTACTTTGGACTACGCCGTTTAATGGTGCAGAAACCCGTGAGACAACTTATTTTTTCTATAAACTTTGATCATACTAAAAAGCTTAGTGGATCAAGTCCACCTACAGGCCTGTATTTTTATTTTTTGGCTAATTTCTAGGTCTTTTCAGCAGCAATTTAATTATTTTAGTGATGATAACAAAATCAATTCCTTCAATTGAAGGATAAATATGCATGCTATTAATAATATTGTTTATTCCAATGTTGGAAATTCAAGAGAGAATGAAACCGCAGGCATTATTCTGAGGTACACTAGTGTTGCAGCAGGGTTGAAATTATATCCAAATGGCTTGCAGCCAACAATAACATTTATAAAGGTGCCTGGTACATTGGATACTATTTTGACCAATGGCAGATTTACAAAGAGACAACATGATCTGTAATTCCACTAGCTAGATACTACTATGGGCAATGATAATTATTATCATTGCTATGGGTATGATAATAACAAAATTGATAAGCCCACAAGCATGGAAATGTCTAGTCAACAATTGCAATATAGATAGTTCATATGAAGTAAAATGTTCTATTTTAAAGGCAGTCCAAAGAACAAAATAACATCAATAGGATTCAATGCTGATCCATATTGGCAGACAATGATATTTTTACCACCAAAGTACATAGTGCATAATATAATGTACATATAATGGTGTTTGAATAAACTTTCTGGCATTATCAAAACTGTTTTCAAGTTAAATTTGTTTATGTGGGAAGCTGGAGTAAAACTCTCGGACAAAATTGTCAACTCACACTGTCATGAATATATTCTCTTATTATTGCCACCCTACTCGCAGCGCCATGTCATGAATTTGTTCTATGGCAATATTTTAAGAGACATATATCCTGAATTTTATTTGTACTACTCAGGTTGTAAGACAATTATAATAAACTGGTTAGAAAACACTATGCATCAGATTATATAGTTGATAAAGCTATGATAGCAAAACAGCAGCCTCAAAATGTAAAACAATGTAAACAAATCAAAGCTTGCTATGTAGGCGTGCAGTATCATAACATAGCAAAGTGACCACCACTAATTACAAAACAACTTTGTTGTCTGAGAACAGTAATATTATAAAAAGTGGGCAAATCACACATTTATGACACACACATTAGAGATGGTGTCTACGTTACATTTATGACAACAGATGATTGATATCACTGGTGCCTTATAGGGCCCTTAGGCCTACATGTAACCTGGACTCCAGGCCTCACATTCTTAAATCTTTATGGTAATGGATTGTGGGACTAAATACTTTGCCCCCTTGTCTATATTATATGTATTAGTTTATTCACTTGCCCATAGGCATAGACAATCACCTGCATGACTGCTATGCTCCTGCACTCTGCAGTACACATGGTAAATAACACGCATTTTAATTTTTAGAATACAAGTAGTTGTCTATTGAAATCTTGAGATTCTATGACAATAGCATAGTGTAGTACTACAGACATCGGTCACAATGTCCTCATTGGGTAAGACATGAAGTCAAGCGTGAACTTGAGTTGTGAGCATAGGGCTGACCTCAGTTACCATGTACAATGTACTCATCCAATACGTACATGTATTGGATACATGTATTATGCTGCCTGTAGCCTAGACCATCAGATGAACTAAAGTATTAAACCTACAATATTTTCTATGCATTAAGCATTAGTGCAGCACTGAACTACTTTAACACAAATGTGGAACTGAAAACACTTATATTAACAATATTGTTTTAAATAATCCAAACTGTAGTTTTCACAATCCATTGGGTAGAAATAGCCTACATTATGCACTGGATGTGATCAGGATGAGTTGCTACAAATAATATTCTCTACTATTGGGTCAAGCTATTATACACAAGCATATTCCTTGTAGGTGTATGTGGTCAGCTCGAAAATTGACTAAATGTCCAATTGTAACAGCATCTTTATAAACTGTGCACCTACACTGCATTATACATGTAAGGCCTCACATTATCAGGTCTTCCTGGAACCCAGGCTTCTCCCACAAATAGTGAGCCTGTGTTACAATAATGTTAAAAAGTTTCATCCAGGCTACTCTTTACCAGCAGTCTGCTTGCCTATGTGTAACAGAAGAGGTTTTTTCACCTGGCCATAAATAATGACCCATGCTGCATGGTTGCTATGCTCATATTCAATCGACAGAGCACAATCAAGTAAACAACATGCAGTGCAATCCTATATTGATACTAACTGAGCTGTGGCTGCTCAACTGATGGTTATTAGTACTATAAATAATTAGTATGACTAATAGCACACAAAGGTGTATGCGCCCCACTGATCACATTTTAGCACTGCTCTGTTCATTTTATCAGTGTATCATCAATTACTGTATTACTGTAATTATTAGTTGATTGGCACATTAGATGCATAGCACACCAGATCTCAGAGTACTACTAATTGTACTTGGCTTTCACCTCTGCAAATGAAACATGACTTATTGGAAGAGTGTATGGTTGTACAAAGTGCCCAATGCATGGCCTCTGAGTAACATTGTTTTCCAGACATCTTGCTGAATAATAAAAACTTACTATTGGGCAATTGCACACCCACATATCTGATACCTAGAGCTACCAGAGTAGGCCTCCCACTACTACTACTACTACTACTACTACTACTACTACTACTACTACTACTACTACTACTACTACTACTACTACTACTACTACTACTACCACTACCACTACCACTACCACTACCACTACTACTACCACTACTACTACCGCTACTGCTACTACTACAGAATGTGCAACTGGTTGTCTGGGGATGAGCTACACTAGACTAGACGACACTAGAAAACACATTGTTCGAAACATTCAGTTGGTATTTACTATTTAGCAAAGCAAGGCATTTTATACAATTTTATTTACAAGTACATAAGAGAGTAGTTGTGTGGAAGTACTAATTCATCATTATTATACGAAGCAAATTTCGAAGCATGGAATATCACTGATTACAAGCAAGCTGAGAACTAGTATACAGTACATCCCAACCTAATCGCTCAAGCTTGACAGCTATGGTTGATGACCTTTTACATACATGTAGGTGCTAATTTGTATGGCACAGCTCAATAATTAATGAGGCATGCAGTGTGCATGCTCTGCTCCACCATGTAACAGTTAGGCGCAACTTCATAGATTTTGAAAATTTTCAGTCCATATGACTACAACCTGTAGAGATCTTCAGTTCTACAGTTTAAAGTGTGAAACCTATAGAATCCGTACTTATTATTGCTGTACTTATTATTTCTGCCCTGGTAAATATTTTTAACTACACTTCACCCAAACTTGAGATACACTAAAATAATAAGCCTCAAAAACACATACACCGATACAGCAAGACAAGCTCTAAAGATCACTGGTGTTTTGTGGAAACAGTATAATTTGGTGCAGAGCAGGTTGATCTTGTGAACAATGGCCAGGCTTTGTATTGACTGTTGAAACATCAACCCTGGCTTGCATTCAATATCACGTTCATATTACAGGCGTAGCCTATTATTTGTGGCATTCAGCCAACATAATAACCTACTGTGATTGGCTAGTTGTCCCAGTTACTTCCATTGGCGCGAAGCTTCAATGAATGAATGAATGAATGAATGAATGAATGAAGTTAACCATTAGCCTGTGTATGTTATACATTGTATAAGAAACATTTATTGTAGATCCAATGCACTTCCAACCAAAAATTACAACCAGAGTTACGGCAGTGTTCTGGCAATGTAAATCTGCAGAATAATGATAAATGATAATATGGATATCAGGATATGGTATAAGCATTGTATAGACACCCTTGATAAGATTAATATCCAATGCTCATGCTTCATAAAAATATTATAGTTTAGTATTATAACCTCACAATGGTACTCCAGTAGTAGAATGGCACTAATCTTCTAACTATAACATCTAGCTGGGTTAGCTTAGCACATTATTACCTATAAAAAATATATTAGGCATAATTTTGTAGAGCACAAAATTCTGCACCTGTTGATAATTACACATTGATAACATAGCCGAAAACTGAAGCTGCAAGCCACTGTAAAAGCCACAAGCAGAATGAAGGGCAGTCATGATTTCACACACGGACACGTACGCACACACATAGCTGTAAATGCAATGCAGAATGTACAATGTATAGCCTACTGACACCAGCACTGTACATGTAGTACACTGGCACTGTACGTGTAGTGCACTGGCACTGTACATGTAGTACTGTACTACTTCATATAATATTTGGTGCTGGGCTGGAAGTAGAGCTCTATGTTATTGTTGCCTTATTACATGTAGCTGCATAGTTTAGTGCAGAACAAGTGTTGCCCTCTGATGGCTATAATCAATGGTCTGTGGCTATGTATTGATTGTTACAAGATCACCCATGCTTGCATGTACATCCACAAACCTTATGAGCCATGGCAATAACCTAACAATGCAGACTGTAAAATGGTGATACATGCTCGTATAAGTGGTTAATAATTCTGTGCTGTGCTTTAATCTTCTTTTATATCTATCTATATCTACATGTGTATATATTAGTTTATGCCATGGTACTTAGCACCTGCATCATACACAATCCATATAAAAAGTTTTCTGATATACATGTAACAAAAGTAAACCTATATTGCAAAGTAACAAATGTGTCACTCTTGCTATTGCTATTCGGTTCTCAGTAAGTACACTGTCTACTTTCCAGTGATAGAGAGAAGAACATCATAACCATTGTTTTTACTTGGAAGCCCAGAACAATTAAGTCTATGTGCAGACTTGGCCCAGTTTGACAGATTGCTGCTGGCTGGCAGAAAGGGATCTGCATATGAGGTACTATTGCAGTAAATTGGTAGACAGTTCAAAGAGTGTTATTAGACTGTATGATTTATTGCCACATAAGAATACAAAGTAGTACAACAGTATACCATAGACATTCACATGGAAAATTACAATACTAGTTTCTTACTCTAGGTCTTTTCATTGAGAGAGGGGAGTAGAATACACTGAGGATTTTAGTGTGAGCGAATTCAGTTGGCCAGTCCACCAGTCACCAGTTCATTCTTACTTTACCCACACGTGTGTGAGGCTGCCTGCCATTGAAGCTGGACTCTGTAAATGTGTGCATGAAAAATTATGATTTTTTAATGTTTTCAACCTTGACTGGCAAAATAAATGGAGGTAAATACATACATCGGACAGAATATCTGAAATGACATTTTAATCAAAATCAAAGAAAGTAGGGAAAGCATGTTAAATATAGAAAAATATAATTTCTCAAGAGCTGGCTGGCAGATTGTATATTCCAGGAAAGCAATGAGACAGCCAAAACTGGATTTTATTGAATTAGGATAAAAACTATTTTCCGTGAAGCACACATGTACATGTATGCAATATATAATCATATAACAAGCCTTTTGTACCAAACCCATACATGCACAGATACAAGCCATATACTTAGGCTATACAATTTACTAAATTGAATCTTTTAAATGCTTCAGGCAGCAAACTGCTGAAATATTATTGTAAATGTTACTGCACTGCATATTATAAAAAGCACTAGTGCTGCTACACAAAAAGTACCGGTCTAAAGACACAGCAACAGTCCTCATCTAGCATTGGTTTAAAAGCATTTATCTTCAGGGTATATTCTTGGGGGCTACACGTCAAAGACCACTGAGTAAACCAAGCAGAGCAATTACCTGAATTGATGCACACGACTTCCAGTTAGTGTAGACTTCCAGTTAGTGTATAAAACACGTCATGCGGGTTTCCTAGTTTTGCAACATTGCCCATTACCTGCAAGCAGCATGTAGGTAAGCGTAGCGGCGGTGGGTCCAAAGCCAAGGCTGTGGGTCCAAGTTCGAGGTCCATGGGTAGGCTCCATTTGTTCCTCAGATATGATACATTGGCTTCCGTATAGATTTGCACCTTCAGCAAGAAAGATATGCCATTGCATCAGCATGTAGCATTGGTAAAAAATAATGACATGCAATGTACCCAAACGACATACATACGAACTTTCTATAATTACACATAGTCATGTACATAGCATAATGCATAATTGTTACATGTACATGAACATGTCAGCATAGAACCAGCATTGTGACTCAAGAAAAATGGAAGGAAAAACCTAGCGATGAATTAACCTGTTAACATACAGAAATAGTTGGAAAAAATCTAGTACTTTCATCACTCCATCTAATACAAAAACCCATGATGTGTCTATAGGTAGCTACACTAACTGTATGGACATCAATATTTATTTAATTTGCTCAGTTATTATTACTGGCCTCGGGTAGATACTAGGTATATGAACATTGTAGGGTACGAACATAGTAGGTGCACACCTAGTTTACAAAAAAGTTGATTCACCTTGAATATGAGCTGGTCGTTGGTCAACAATGCCACCAGACAGAGGAAAGGAAACTCGTTGAAGTTATGGAGGTTTCTTATTGCAGCTGTAGAAAGCACATGTAAGTTACAGTTAGTATTGAAGAATCTTCCCAGTCACAGTCAGTAAATACCTCGATATCTTAGGAAGTCAAGCAAAATTACACATGTTCAGGTTAGATGTACGAGAACAGTAACTTTGAGGATGTTGCCGGTTTTGAAATAGTTCAAAGATCTGTCAGTGAAAATTAACATGCTAGAAATTAAATATTTGATCATGACAAGTCAGTTAAAATTTTACAGCACACTATAATCGCTATCAACTCACTATATTGTTCTGTTTGTAGAGTGGACTCAATTGTCTTCCATTACTCTCAATATGCACCAAAAGACTGCCACCAAGTTCCACAGGACAACTCCTAATATATTCAATAAGCTGAATAAATTGCATCAGCATCGACATACAGGTAATGTAGAACCGCTCTTCAGTGAATCAAATCCCAGGCCGGGTCAAGGTAAATCTACATGTATACACATTACAACATTATGAATGACAAAATAGCAACATTTGTAATTTAGAATTACAATTCAATGTAAATAGGTCAAGTTTATCATTAACACCGTTCACTAACTTTCTCTTGTTGGGTATTGCTGGTAATGACATTGTACTTGAACATAGAATAACAATGTGTGTAGATAGAGTAAGATCATTGACAAGAGATGTGACTCCCAGAGTTGACAGCGATCGTAGCCATTTAGTTGGAAAACTGTAAACATAAAATATTCGATCTGCAGAAGTCAGTTAGATATTCACTATGAGTACTCACTATGACTACAAATATATTTGTAGAAGAGAGCATAGCTTCTAGATGCACCTGCAGACTGCAAGCAAGTTCCATGGGACAACTCCAATATACTGCAATGTGTCTTTCAAGTTGTGATTACATACATGTACATGTAACTCTTGGGTGTGAGTACACAACCTTGGCCAAAGTTGAAGGAGTTATGCTCTCTCTCTGTCTTCTCTTGATGCTTGAAACGACCCATATCGATGGCAATAAATCGATGTGTACAATGAAAAATTTGAAATTTAATGTAGTAGTTTACAAAGGAAAGAATGTACTTGTACATACTGAATCTGTGGAGGTTCAATAATCAATTTGTATCAAAAAGAATGGAAGGGATACTGCAGCATCTGCAACAGCCTTAGACTTGGTGTATCTGAGCTAGCTAGTGGGTAGCTACAGAAGCTATATTAGAGAAAGCAATTAGCAAGATATTTGTCCACCACAATTCATTTACTTTATTCAGTTACGCGTGTAAAGTTGAACATTTGGGAGGCACTGATCATTTAACTTTGCACTATCTTACCTGCCAAGAAGAGCAAACAGATTTAAGGAAGTGTGCTGGGGTGCACATGTAGAGAAGAGCATAGTGTAGCTTGGACAGGAAAGGTAACGTCTGTTTCAGGGTCATTGTATGCCTGAAAATATCACATGGTTATGTAAAATTATATTCAAATGGTATCCCAACATTCTGTTGAAAAACAAGCTGACAATATGTTAAGTCTGTACATGTATTAGTCCCATAGCTAGTAAACTTGCAAACTTGCATGTCAGAAGCAATGGGTGTTATTCTGCATGCAAATTACAGCAAATTATTTAGGATCATTGGCTATGAATATTTTCTCATGCATTTTGTACATATGTATAACGTATATATACTATTTCTATTAATTTTACCTCACATTGTAGCAGTGTTGAGAGAACTTCTTTCACCATAACTGAGTGGTAGAATTATGCCTGTCAACAGGAGTTAAAAGCCAGTCTACAAAGGTAACAACAATAAGGTACATCAAATAACATAATGGTGATGATTATTTTAATTGGTAGTGGTAAAAGACGTGGGTGTGATGTGAGGATTAAATGGGGTGAGAGTAGAAGAAGACAACTCCAACCAAAGTGACTGCCGTTGGAATGCTTAGAGTAGGGCGGAGAGAACATGTAACCCCAATCTCCCTAACCAAAAGCTAAGTTTCAATCTTTAGCTCCTCCTAGTAAAAACAGACATTCTAACATCAGTTGCAGTTGTCTTCACGCTCTCACGACATTTATTTCTAACGTCACACCTTTTACTACTACCACATTTTAATTAACCAGATAGGCAGGTACAACGCAGGTTCCAATCATGAACTATCTCACATGAGGTTAAGGTGCTAATTTAAAATTTCGCAGCATCAAAAGTTTTACTTTGAAAATAAGATTGTTTAAACTTATACAAAGCTTCCAAATAGTGCTGAGTAAGAAGTAGAAAAATTGGAGATGGCCTCCGTTCTTCTCTAAAACTTGAGCAGATATGTTATCTTCGGTTTTATTCACTACCACTGTGATCCCTACTACAGCCATCTAACTTTTCAACTACTGTACCTAACAGTTTTCCAATTGATTGGTGAATATACATGTAGGCTGCTTGTGTGGCAAATGTAGAACATACCTACTCAGTTCCTGGCGCATTGAGCCTGTTGCATGTGGCCAATATCTAGTTTACTAAAGGAACACTTCACATAGCCTACATATTTAATATTTGCAATGAAAGCAGTTGTGACTACTTAATATTACTCTTTTTGTGTGACCGAGTTGAGCTAATGGGCAAAAAGTGACAAAAATTGGCATTAGAATAAGGGTGGGTGACTCCCACTTGTAAAACAATTGTAGACATTTTAAACATGGTGGCTAACTTTTTGCAACCTACAGCATTTATTTGGTGAGTTTGCACAAATCTCAGAATTTAAATAAATAATTTAAAACTATTTCAGGACAACTACAGATTCCATGTTCCCCATTAGCCCACATGTCTGTATAACATGGCTCCATGCAAATATGAAAACACTCACTGTTTATGTTGTAGGAAAGACCTCCAGCGAATTCCACAAGACCAGTCTCAATATGTACCTCCATAATATACTTCTTTCCTATAAACCAGCAATCTCTTCAATGGACAGGAAACACTCTCAAATGAATCTAATCCAAGGCAGAATCAAAGCTATTTTACATGTTCATATATCACTGTGAATCACAGCACATATTAGGCCTACATTGCAAAGCTGAAATGCTAACATAACCATTTACAAAAAGGAGTTAAGTAAAATATGCCAAGTCAAATTGAATGTAGGGTGCTGGTGGTAGTTCCTAGTAGACTGGATCCAAGCATATTTAGGATAAGTGACATCATTGATGTGGGATATTGTGATCATTTTAAAAGAGTTATAAGCAATTTAACGAGCAGCAAAAATCACTGCAAATCTAATCATTTAATTTTTCCAAGCTTTAGAAGAAGTTTTAGACAACAAAAGAAGTTGACTCACTATTTCTCATGTATATCTATATCTTTTGTCGGAGTAAGGAGATTCCGGTTCCTTGGAGAGCTGGAGTATATCAAGTAATAATCTGACCTCTACTGCAACCAACTTCCACAAAAAGATCTCTCAAGGTAGCACAGACTCTCTCTAATAGCCCCTCTTTACTTTGACCTTCAATAGTGCCAAGTTTGTTGTTCATCACACTACAAAAAAATGGTGACTGACAACAATTTAAGTGGGTAACTGGTGTAGACAACTCCTCTTTTTTCATGCAGTCACCGGGTCGGTATCAGTCACTTAGGGCAAAGTAAATTTCAAGTTGTAGAACAAGCTGCTAACAAAATGTAAATATAAATCAGGCATAAAATTATCATTTAACAGCAGCACCACATGTTTGAGTAGACACAATAATAATTGAAAATTCAAATTATATTATTAATTATCTACGCTGTAAGTGTATGAAATTTATATTGTTATAGTAATATTTTTATATTATTTTATTTATGAAAACAACAATTATATTATTATGAATATTATTATTAATTATATACATGAGAAATAATAATAAAAAGCGTAGAAGAGCTATTCAAGTTTTAAATGCATTTATATACTAACACTCACATTTAACAAAGCTGCTGAAGAAGGATCAACTAGATCGGAGTGATTGATAAACGGAAGCACAGAAGCGGTGTTGCCCCTAATTAAATCCACAAGCCGAGCCAAGTAATTAATGGCCGAGCCACTATAATATTGAAGGAGGGAACACAACTTTCAAATAGTAGGTAGTTAGACCCAGTACCCGCGCCAACCCCGGAGATGACGGCCCGCAGGTTCATCGTGCGAATCACGGGCTAAAATAGAAGAAAACTCCGAAAATTTTTTTCAAAACGCGTTTCCTTAACATCGATGAGAATGCACATCATAAACCAAGCCTTCCGTAGTACTTCTTCTTATCGCTGAAACCAAGCCTTCCGTAGTACTTCTTCTTATCGCTGATGAGAGCTATAGGCGAAGCGCAGCCGAATTCGCTCGTTTAGATCACAAGGTTTTTGAGTGGAGGGCGCAGGAGAAGCGGCGGGCCGCTGCCTAGTCGCTTGGCCCGGTGGATACGGGGCACCGGCGTCGCCTCCACGTGTACGGTCGGCGCCGCACGCAACGTGGGCGGACGCGGCTTGACCGCCTCAAACGATCGGTCGTTCGGGTGAGTGGGGGTTGCGGGGGGGGAGGGTGGGCAGCGGTGGAGGAGGAGTGGCGGTGATGACGGTGATGGCGGCGGCGGTGGTGGTGGTGGCGGCGGTGGCGGCAGTGGCGGTGGTGGCTGTGGTGGCGGCGGTGGCGGTGGTGAGGGCGGTGGTGGCGGCGGCGGTGGCGGTGGTGATGGCGGTGGTGGCGGCGGCGGTGGCGGTGGTGAGGGCGGTGGTGGCGGCGGCGGCAGTGGCGGTGGTGAGGACGGGACGAGGGCAGTGGCTAGGAGTGGGGGAGGAGTGGGAGGTGGGGGAGGGGGAGGGGAGGAGGGTGGGAAGGAGGGAGGGAAGGGGTCGTGGCCGGGTTCGGGGTCAAGTGTGCAAATGTTTTTTCGACCAATCAGAAGGGGAGATTTTGGGGTGACCTTGGCAAGGTCGTGTGCAAAATTTTTGTGCTCTTCTGTGATTGGTTAAAATCGGAAATACCGGCTTGTGATTGGTTGAAAACAGGGGTCAATGAGTGCGTGTCTGTCTAGAAGTGCACTGACTATACTACTATTACCTCATTGGAGACGTTATTAGAAAAACTCGTCATGCTTTCCGACATCCAGAGCGAGGTATTGCCTTGCCGCTAGACACCCGCGACAGTAATATTGCAATGATTGATAACCCAACGTTTGTTTGAAAAAACTGAGATTTAATCATTCACAAAGAAACTTCGGCAATCTACATGTACCACGCTTCGGCCATATAAAAAACATTTCTAATGAGTGAATACATGCGATATAAAACTATTGGAACAGATTAGTAACTGTTTTGATTTGTCTCTGGAAACTCCAAGACATCATTTTGATATTAATTAGATGCTATTGCTACTGCTCAAGAAATATTCAAGCCGTAATTCAAATATACTTTCAAAATGAAAATTTTGCAGTCTATATTTGCATGTACGAGTATGTAAAGCTTGAGATCAACTCTACAGCATGACTGGCCTCCAAGTAGTAAAGTATTTACATTTACTAGCTTAACCCTGAAATATTCATTTGCTTGATGAGCAGCATAAAAGCACAGGTGTGGAAATTGTGTACAAAAATGGCAGAGAAATCGACTAGATGGCGTGCACACTAGCAGAGCAACTCCTGGTGTTCTTGGCCACAGAAAAGAGGAGCCCTACTCATTGGCACATTCAGTACCAGATTATGCAACTTTACTGGAATTCTTAGTTTAATTATTAAAACATATCAGTAATTATTCTTAACAAAAATATAGCTAATTGTCGTAACACCGCTCCAGATGTAGTCCTTTGAACTTGTCTAATCACTATAGTTATAGTAATACTACTGACATTATTGATGACTAACTAACAACTTGAATTTATTTTAAGTACACATAATAGGCATATTCGGAAGCGGTACTGGTTTGTGTGAGGCTGCTTTGGTGTCCGAACGAAGCTTGGGTGTTCAGGCTTGGCTAATGCTTGCTTTGAAGGGGAATCTCTTGGAAATTATTTGCGAGTTTGTCACTCGCGAAATTCGCAAAAGTTAAAACTCGCCAAATGTATCTGCTTTTAGGGTACATAAATATTATTAATAGGCTAGCTAGCTGGACATGATAGCGCCGATGTGCATCAATGAATTAAATGGGTTGATATTGCTGCACGTTACCATTTCTGTAGCTTGCACATGCAAAATCCGAATATGCCTAATATCGTTGTGACATTGAAATTTATCTGTCCATCACAGAGAAAGGAAATAAATTTTAATTTAAGGTTATGTAACTGGGGTTCTCAAAAATAAAATTCCTTTCAACACTATATAGGCATTACTACCTGGAAAGGCATAAGAAAAAAATTGGGAAGGTTTAAGAAATATTTTTCAAGTTATGGCCCGTAGTAATTTTGGGGTCCGTTTACTACAGCTCCAATTTTATGAATGAAACGGCTAGACAGGGAACTCCGTCGTGAAGGCATGACACAATGCTACAGATGCAGAAGAATAATCAATCTCATTGACATAGTACTATGTCATGGTGTATGGCTAACATATAATGCATGTTTTAGCAAGCTTTTTTCTGTTTTTGTATATGTAATATTCCATGCGAAACATGTGTGTGGTGTATATTTTTATAAAATACATATATCCACTATTCTAGGAAATAATAAGGGCAGTTATTCTACTAGATATGTTTGTTGGGTTGTTTAGCAGCAGCTAGTGGCAGTCTAAAAGCCAACACAAAACAAAATATGCAAAAAATACAATGATTTGATCCTAGATCTCATATTTGAATAACTACATGTACAGTGTGCCACTCTGTGGTGGTCTAAATGGCTTGTATATGCGCAGTGTACTAGGAGTTATCCCACCTTTTAATTAAGGGAAAACCTTGCTGCTAAGCAACTGACAGGTTCCGGAAGCTCCGCCTACCTTCATTCATAAAAACAAAATGGCTATAAGAAATAGAAAAGTTGATCGTTTTTAAGCCAGTTAGCAGCATTAGGATGAGTGGATGTTCAATATTTAGTAAGATTGCAATGGAATATCATTCCACCAGCACTATAAAACCTTTTAAACTGTAGAGCTTCTTTTAAATAGCTGCATGCCAAATTAAATTAGCAAATTAATATTTTATTTTCTCAAATTTGAACAAGTATTTTAAATCTACTTTATTAAGGGCTTTATTTGAATTATTAAGGATTTGTTTATATGTAGCCCCCATGATGAAAGCTTGCTGAAAATGAATTTGGTTAGATATCTGAGCAAATGCTGCTCTATTTCGCTGTAGTTGACGCCAAAAGTTGCTAATTTTAATTATGATAGTGGTTCAAAAAAGGGATTTCCCAGAGTTTTTGAAGCATCCACAAAGCCAAATAACTAATCAAAGACAAGCCCGCTTCTTCATGCTTCAATTGAGCTAAAACTATTAATAAATTGGCTACTACTGCAAAGTGAAGTGAGATAGTTGACGCCAAAGTAATGTGAATAACGCAACGTAAAATGGCTAAAATCAAGAGGGGATAACTTCACATGATATACTTGCCCTGCAGTCTAATACTATCTTACCTGTTCCTAAACACTTATAGAAACACCTGCACATGCTAGTTTACCTTATAGAAAAGAATTTATTCTACAAATAAGACAAAACTTGGATAAGGTTTTACAGGCAAAAAGCCAGCATAAGAAAAAGTTCTAGGAGGCCATTATTTTATTTTATCTCTTCATAACACCAGCTTAGGTAAACATTCATGCATATTTAACAACATTATGCAATAATTTAACTAAAAAATAAATTATTCCAGTAACAGCAGGCAAACTTCATAGCACCATTTTCGGCCTTTGACCCCCTGTAACGTTGCGTCATGTGACTTAATGCTAACACTGAAGCTGTCCAGGCCCTTTCAGACATGGTTAAATATGTGGGAAAAATTTCGAAAGAAAATTCAGACCCCAGTTACATACCTTAAACTAAAACACTTTTACACTGAATTCCAGTCTTACTCATCAGTTTATTCTTAAGTAAAACATTTAACAAATGCAGTTCATTATTACCACAGTACCAAATACTGTTCTTTGATCTTGTCTAATCATTCTCGCAATAATGTCGGATACATTTATGACTACCAAATAAAGTAGAAATATAACTATAATGATAGAAATATAACTTCTAAAATAAGTAATAAAAAATTCTTGATTAACTCGCTATTTAAAAGCTCTTAATTATTATTCTAAAGTTACATACCCGTTCATTCCTTAATAAAACAGTTGAGTAATAGTATTATTATTATCAGGACTACTAAATAGCTAATCATGAACCTACAGTAAAAATTATTATAACATTCAGAATGATTATTAATAAAATTATGACTGATCTAGCAATTTAGCAACTATTAATTATTTTTCAAAAGCTACATACTATTACCAGAGCACGAGATACAGTTTCATTTTAATTTTTCTAATCACTGCAATCACTAAATGTATGTGGTATTTATGACTACTGACCAGAAGCAAAAATCGAAACAGTTTTACTATTTTACCAGCAAAAGTAACACACCAGCAAAACTCTTAGATGTAAACAGTAGGCTATGGTGCACCTTCCTAGAGAAATATTAGATTTTATAACTAAATGGGTAGACATGAAACTATAAATAAAACAACTTCCCAAATTGTTATCAATTTAGCTAAACAATGCATGTATGTCCCTAGGCTGACAACTAAGATTGAGAACATAAAACATTCTTTAGTCTAATGTTACAAAGTTAACAGCAGCAGTGTGTTGTCTGGCAAATGTCATCTTGAGGGTGTGTTTCACATTTTGTTCAATAAACATATAGACTAATCATACTATTTAATTGCTACTAAATTGTCGTAGGGCAAATCATACAAACCCAATCTGTCAAAGACAGTAGATTAGGAAGACAAAGTGGTGACTGGGCATGTACTTTATGGAATCATTAACCGGAATAAATAGGCAACCATTGAACGGTATTTTGTTGGTTGACTGGTCTATTGAATATACTAATATACCAGTGGCCACCTCAAAAAAAAACGACAAAAAAATAAATATATAACAAAGAATACAAGAAAGAACCCGTGTTATGTGGTAAGAGCTAACTCTCTTACCACATACATGATTGTATAAACCAAAAATATACATAACTTGAGGGTGAAAATACAAAATATAAAAGGAGTTTGAAACCTCCCCATATTTTGAAAATCTTAACCAACAATCATGCAGAAGCACTACAATTTTGCTTTGGGTGGCTGGTAACGACCGCCGACACCGGCCGGCGGCCTAGTCTATTTTACCTTCGGGCAGTTTTGTTTGCACTTAACGCTCGGTTAGCTACTTGTGGTGTAAATGTTATAGCAGATAACATCATAGACAAGTTGCATAACCTTCATGACATGAACCATCTGGGTGTTGATCGCACCTTGCACTTAGCTGTAGCTAAATGGGGTTCAAGAGTAAAGAGAAATGATGTAGAGGAGTCACATCTGTCGTAAAATCGATCCCGCACCAGTTCGATGGGAAGCTGGTCATGTAGATGTTGATGTTGACTGGCATAGACTGGCTACTGATATAACTCATTACAAAGGTACACCAGTACCTAACTGCAATAGATTGTGGGCCAAGCAGATATGTGATTTGGAGGAAGTTAAGAAATAAAACATCTATTGTAGTCAAAGAGCAATTAGAGCACATATTCTGTGAACATGGCCCTCCAGTAGAGCTCTTATCGGATAACGGACCTTGTTTCAAAGCGCTTAAGCCTATGCTTCAGAAATGGAATTTTAACCAGGTATTCAGTTGCGCTTACAGAGCTTCTGGGTACGGTATAATTGAGCGCAACCATCGCACCATTAAGCGAATGCTAGAGCGGGCTGGTGGCACAGTTAATGAAATGGTGTTTTGGTATAATAACTCTTCAAACGCTGAGGGCGTTGTACCTGCTGAAAGACTATTTCAATATAAGTTGCAAAAGTTGCCAGAAGCTGCAGCTAATAGTAGCAGGGATGTTAGCTTAAAACCGTATAAGGTGGGCGATCAAGTCTATGTAACACCAGGAGTCAACAAGTGTACGTCAGTATGGAAAGCTGGTATAATAACTGCATTGGTTTCTAACACTGCTGCTAAAGTATACGGAATGACTAGACACATAGGTGATATTAGATTTTGCTGGAGACCTAGCGCTAATCAGCTAAAATTGCAGCAATGCGAGCTAAAAATTCTCAATACTCCTGAGCCTGTTGACAACATACATGTAGGTATCGAACATGATCACGATAACATTGCTGTAGATGCTAATGACATTGTCAGTGATGCAGGTAGCGAAGCTGAGTCGGAAGAATCAGTTTGTCCTGCCAGAAATCGTAAACCCCCTGCCTGGTTGGCTGACTTTTGCTTAGACTATCGATTGATCATAGAGATCAGGGGGAGGTGTAAAGTGGCATTGTATATTATTATATTATCATCCTAGTTCAGTTTTAACTTGTAGAGTTGCATTACATTATTATATCTTATCATAGCTCAGTTTAAACTTCTGGTTATGCTTTGCTCTAATTACCACATCATTTGTTCATAGTATCACAACGATTCATATTGTGTTCTTTGCCAATGTCATTGGTTTGCCTGGTTGTTTGAATTGCATCATTGTTTCATCATAATTGCTGTAATGCTTTTATGTGGTTATATTGATGAGTCAGTTGAGTCTTGAGTGTCGTTCTGTCAGCATGTTAGTAGTGTAATACAGCAACCAGTAAACCTTTGAACTCTTTTAAAGTTAATCTACATATTATATTGTCATTGTCATCCATAATTTATAAAAAAGAATAAAAAATATTTAACCTGTATAATGAAATGTACAATTTGGGTACACTCATGCCATGATACATCATTCACACGCATCTAGAAGTACATGTATGATTTACTAACACCTACATGTAGCCCACACACAATGTAGGCCTACATGTAGAATCAATAACTGACAAGTAGTGTTACTTACATACTGTGTAGTTGATAGATATGTTTTGGTTATATTTATATGCTAAACCTTCCTCATTGAATGCTAATGTACATGTAAAATGTATGTTGTGAGAGTCAGTATCAAGTCAGTTTCATTTCTCTGCAAAACTTTGGGAAAGTTACAATGATTGTTTAAATAATATACATGTACAATATCATAAACATATAGCAATATAAAATTATACATTCTTCCCTGATGAAGTTGCTAGGAATGTGGCATTGGGGAATTGAGTATCCTCCCATCAAATGATGAATTAGCTTACTGTAGAACTAAGACTATTAGTCTACTTATACACTCACATGGAGCTACATTGTATTATGCAATCAACTATACATTTATATACGTGTATAATATATTATAACTATGCATGCTGGGTAATCTATACGTTTATATACTTGTACATTACATAATTATAAATGTACATGCTGGGTAATCACATACATGTACATAATATATATTGTGCAATGTGACTTTAAATCAGGGTTTCCCAAACTGGGGTACACTTTTGAAATTTAGCGGGTATAAAACAAGTTATCAACTTGATACATTTTTGCAGTGATTTTCAGTTACAGATTATCAATTATTAATTATCATTTTCTATTACTGAACTGAACATCAAATGGCTCACTGATACAAATGAAGTTGAGCTAAACCAGTGTGAAAGCCATAAAACACTACAATAGATGAAAGTTATTATCGCATAGTTAATTGATTAATAAAGATTTCATACCACACTGCATTATTTATCTACCTGTGTAGGTGATGCATTTTGATAATGTATACGTCTTGTAATATTAGACCAAGGATATCCTTGATTAAACACAGTTTTACGAAGGGGTACGTTGTTTGCTACTAAGGGGCATTTAGGCTAAAAAAGGTTGGGCACCCTTGCTTTAATAAAAGTGCTGCATAACAAACATCCTGAAGCACAAAATTTATTAGTCTGACTGAAATAAATATATATTTATATTAGTAAAATTAATAATTCAAGGAATAGCCTCTGACCGGGCTACTCGGAGTTGTCCCATCTTAAATATATGTAATAGTAGTAAGACAACTCCAACTGGTAGTACAACTCCAAATGTACACATTATATATTGGCACTGTTATGTGATTTTTCAGAGTAGAGTCGACAAATTTGCTTAGTGTGTTTTGGAAGCTCAGAATATTATGGTAATTTTCCCAGACATCCTGATTAATTGGTAGTAGCTATGATCATGCGGCCAAATATGAGCGGGTAGGTAGCGGGCAGGTGGCGGGTAGGTAGCGGGTAGGTAGCGGGTAGGAAGCGGGTAGGTAGTGGGTAGGTAGCGGGTAGGTAGCGGGTAGGTGGCGGGTAGGTAGCGGGTAGCTAGCGAGTAGGTGGCGGGTAGGTGGCGGGTAGGTGGCGGGTAAGTGGCGGGTAGCTAGCAGGTAGGTAGCGGGTAGGTAGCGGGTAGGTGGCGGGTAGGTGGCGGGTAGCTAGTGGGTAAGTGGCGGGTAGGTGGCGGGTAGCTAGCGGGTAAGTGGCGGGTAGCTAGCGGGTAGGTAGCGGGTAGGTAGCGGGTAGGTAGCGGGTAGGTAGCGGGTAGGTAGCGGGTAGGTAGCGGGTAGGTAGCGGGTAGGTAGCGGGTAGGTAGCGGGTAGGTAGCGGGTAGGTAGCGGGTAGGTAGCGGGTAGGAATATTCCACACAATTGGAAAGCTGCTTGTAGTAAAAGAGCCAACTTTGAGCCTCTGATAAACAGTGAAGTCCAGACAACAAAGTATCAAAGAGATTGAAGATTAAGATCAAAGAATTATTTATTAGTTCATACTCTAAAATGATAAATATGAAGCTAAAACAAATTTAGTGAACACAAAATGGAAATTTTCTAGCAACAAATTATAATGCTTAACATAATGAATGATTAGAAAAAATGGTAGGGTAGGATGAATATGGATGAATATGCATGTGGAAATTATCAGTGTATTAAAATCAAATTAAATAAAATAAATTAAGTGTAAAACTAATATGTCATGCAATACAGAGTGTGTTGACAAAAGCCCTAACCAATCACACATTATTTAGGTTAGCTGTCATTAGAGTGAATTTTTGTCAAAGATATAATTACATGTATAATGCTAGACATAAATATTCTCAATTTACCGGTTGCAATTAAAACGGTTGCAATTAAAATGTGTTTAGATAAAATATGTGTGCAGTTGCGACCCAACCAATGGCGTAGCCAGAGCATTACACAGCAGGAAATGGTCGAATGTTTTCCAACAGGTGGGGATAATCTGTTTCCAGGTCTTTAAAGGCTTGTGATAATATTATAGCCTGGTAGAACGGTCCTCTATGTCCAGTTCTTGTAGTGTTCAGCCTCCACTCACCAACAAAGAGCCCTAGTGGTGCCAGGGAACCATTGTCATGTTTCAGGTATACAATACTTCCACAGTCCCCTGGCTGCAACCTGTAGTAAGTTAAATCGACAAAACGGTCTATACTGTCTGTCAACAGAATCTTTTAGGGAGGGAGCTATTAATTTTGATCGAGAACAATTTATAGTGGAAACATAATATTTTAGTAACTCCAGTGGCTTGGCATCCTTCTTCTGCCATCAGGCCTACAGGGTTATAATTTTATTGTACAATCAAACAGCTGTATGTACATGTATTATGCTCTTGCTCCAATGGCAACACGCAACAGGTAAACTTCATTACAAATTCGTCGTACGACGTACGTACGCTGTTGTGTGATCAAATAGGTACTACATGAATTTTGTGTGGAGAGGATAAACTTTGTCAAACAGATACCAAGACTAGTTGGTGGGCCATTCACGTTCTAATCAATTCAGTGGCATGCATGAAAGAAAAACTCCAGAATTAGGATCAACATGATACTGTTACTATTTTGGATTTTTCGAAAATGTTTTTGGAATATCTACGTATATGCAGTCTTAAATAGACATACTAATGTACATGTACGTTATACATGACTGTAGCTATGGAGGAAGATTATAATTATACATACTGGTATTCTAAGTAGAACCCACTTACTGACTATCACACGTTAATGTGAATCTGATGTGCTGACCCAGAGTTTGTCCAGGTTTACGTTGATCTGGTGTTTCACATGTGATCCCTTCAAGTCCTTTTACTATGATGGATGAGCGAATGTGCAGCTCTTCCACATCATCTGGACAACTGAAAAGTTGAACCTGGTTGGCTACCCTCACGCTGGCTGAGTTGAACTTCCTGTTTAAAGCAGCTGCTTCATCTGGGGAAATTCGAAGAAGTGCGACATCATTCATCATTAAATGTGGGCAGAGAGAATTGGAACCTGAAGGGCATTTTTCATGTGGGCAGCTTGTTTCCCACCAATCAGAGTTGCCAGAGTTCCTCAGGTGATGATACCAATGTCTGTAGCAGAACAAAACAGGATGTTGAGTGTCCAGAAATGCTGACTCACCCCCAACTGATACGCAGTACTTGGTCTTTGAGGATCGACTTTCTACTTTGGCTCGTATCTGAGAAATGAGTTGCGTGTCTTCGTCACGATTTTGCCAAATGTTGTCTGCTGAAGCGCCGCTTTCTCGTTCTTCTTCTGTTAGCAAGAGATGTGCTGCAACAGCTAGATATGTAGCTTGTCTGCCGTTTGAGTTTGGAGATTTATCTACTGCAGAAACAATGAGCTCACTTGTCAATGAGTCATCGTTGTTTCAGTTATCGCCAGTTGTTTTGTACTTGTTAACAGTTAGTTTAGAGTGATTGCCACCATATTGAATATTTGTGATAGGATTTTCTTGATCTTCTGTTTCTACTACAAAATGTTCAAATTCCTTATGCCTTGATATTTGTTTAGAAAGCTTCTGTCCAATAGATGCCGCTCGGTGTCCAATGACTAGAATATTCCTCCAGTCAGCTGTGGACTGGCTGATCACTATGGAATCAATCTTGTTTTGCTGACAAATCCTGCAAAATGTAAAACAAATGTTGTTAGCATTCAAATCAGCTCTACTAGACATACTAGTTGTAAAAAATAGTTAAAAAATAACATGGTGGAATGTACTTTGAGCTGTGCTTTACTTAACTTATTTCAACAAAGTGATACCATATTCTCACATGTCTTTGCGTATGGCTATAACAGTTTAGACCTGTATAATACATGTACATGAAGATGTTAAAAAAACAATTATAATGATTCCTCTTTGTGTTCAACAACACTCTGCTAACTGTCTACTATGCAACTTTTAGTAATCATAACACAAAAACTCATGCATGTATGATTTTGATCTTTTCTCGACTTCTTTTGTGCTGCAGTTGAACTTTTGTAGTAATCCTTACCACTACACATTCATGTCACACTTTGTACACTCACTAGAATGATATTTATTTTTCTTTGTTACCTGTAAATAAAATTTTTGAGCTTTCTGGTAACTGCTCGGTATTCCTGGACACTGTCTACTTTTGTTGAACTTTGTTTCAGAGGAATTTCTGGTCCACTTGGCAATTCTCTACTTTTCCTCCCAATGAATACATGTAGTTGTACGCATCTTCCAACCTTCTTCACTGTAATAAAATGCAGGTATTCTGTTACACAAGGTCTTACATTTCAACCTTGAACTCTGCCATAGATATGTATGTACTTGTAATGCCCCACAGAGTTCTTTATAGTTTATTAGCCTCTTTGTTTAGGTAGGCGTTTTTATGCATAGAATTACCATTGTATTTTTATTAAAGTACTTGCTCACTTACCAACCAATTTTACTTCTGCTATTAATCCCAGGTACGAAAGAAATGGTCTAAAGAAATCTGCATTTTTTCTAATTTGGGGTGGAGAAAGCACTTCACCAATGGGAAAGTTAACTGATGTAGCACAGGAGCATTATAAGGTTGAATGCCTTTCCTAACACCACCAATGACCCTTACGGGAAGGGAATCAAACCTGGGACTCCCACAGAAGTCTAGAGCATTTACCACTCGGCTTTTCATTTTTTGTTTTTATTATAATACGATTAGGCTATTTCACATACACTGCATTGTTTTGTACAAGCTTCTGTACCAGGCACCTGTGGTAATGCTATTTTTAATAATATTATACAGTGCTTATTGCTTACTCAGGAAGTGTTGCAAACGCCATGCTGAGCTGATACCAATCTATACCAGCCTGTCTAGCCAGTCATTACCAAATTGTTTAGATTGGAAGATATATTTTGTTTGACCAAGTAGTATATAAGTAGCAGTTGTTTCGCGTGTAATCATAGTTAATAATATTATATTCTTGTTAAAATCGAACACCTACTCTGAGCTATTATACCTAGCTATACTATAAATGCAGCTAGCTGGGGGATGACCCAGTTAGCTGCACTGCCTTCCAGCCCTGGACTTCTAGCTCAGCCTAAAAGCTCTAGCAGGCCCACAAGAGGGCGTGAGCTTCACCAGGGTGACTTTGTTGTTTGTTGGCATGGCTTTATGAGCAATGCGTAGTACCAGTCCATCATTGGCCTCCAATAATATCAAGTCAATAACCAAGGCTGATATTTACTAAACTATATCATTGAAAAAATTGTATCTAATATTAGCCAATCACAGCAGCACTCTGTGATGCTAATGACTTGGAAGACCAACATGTTGGCATGCATAACCACACAAATGGTTGGCCAATTTGCTCTATTAATAGCGAGGCTCTGTTCGCCAAAAAAGAACACTTGGCCACTCTCGTGTAGCCAAGGCTCAAGAGTTTTAGTGACATCTAGTGCTCAGTTGGTACCCAAACCTGTACCAACTGAGCACTAGATAAGCACTTATGTAGGTGTTGGTGGCTGAGTGGTCTAGCGCTAGTCACGCTGGTCTTGCAGCAATGATGCAAGTTATCTGCAAGGACGTGGGTTCGAGTCCCGCGAATGACCTGGAGGTTTTCGTCCCGAAGAAGGTTTTCCCTCTGTGCCATGTCGAACTATAATAATATCTAGCTCTAGGAGTCGTGGTGGCCTCTCGACTAGCTCTGCTATTGGGCAGCCACGTTAAAAAATTGTGTTTGGCGCCACGGATATTATTAAACCTCTAACCCTGGCCACCTGACAGTTGAAGCTGTTAAGATGGTAGTGTATGGGCATCCCGTGAGAGATTACCAGGGCAGATGTAGTAGTCCCCAAAGCGCTCCTACCCAGACCTACATGTATCTTAGCTGACTTATTAGCCATATCATTATTATATGGCAGTAAGCTAATTTCCTCATGATTCACAAGGGATATATTATCTTGTCAAGAGAAATACATTATCCATCGATGTGCAATGGCCTATTAGAATGATTAAATATGAATAATTTGAAAAAATCAACAGGCACAACTCGTTGGCATGTAGATAAACTGATCAACATTAGAGAAATTTGTCAAAGGATTCCTTTTCTGAACCATAAAAGCGGGTATCGTTCTAATGTGAAAACAGTCCTATGATAGATCACCATACACTATTTTTCCATGCAGATAAAGTGCAAAACAGTTGCACAGTAAACTGCTAACTGTTAGAAGGGTAGAATCCTTATGTACCTACCTGTTTATATGATAACTATTTCAACAGGATGTTTAGCTTCCAATCACATATTAAAAGGGACAAGATAACAATGTTATGTACCTTGAAGCTTTCCAAAATCCGAAAAGACAACTACAAGCAGGCACACGTAAAGCAGGATTAGAGCTATGGTTGAATCCAGTGGAATGGAACGATCCTCTGTTGCAACTACAAATAAAATGAGACATGTAGTACAGTATATGAATATATTTCATGTACAGAATTAGGATCAGATTATGGTAACATGAATGGCTGCAAAAACTTCGTTAAAACGAAATTTGAAATTATTTCCTTTCAGCTCCACGAATTTGTTGGAAAACCTAACAAGCCACAGTAAAATATACATGTGATTGCTAAGAGTATTAAACATGAGACAAGAGAACAAACAGAGGATCGTTTGTAAATTTGCTACCAATATGCTACCGATACGCTACCAACATGCTACCAATATACCAGAATAGATTTCAGCATTGACACACAGCATGTACACTTTGTACACTGTTCAAGTAAATCACGATGAGATCAACAGCAGTTATAGAATACACTACGTCAGCAAATGCATTATTACATCCATGTAATATATTGCAAAGTAAACAGTTGTTACTAGTAAATGGATAATATAATGTAGTGAATCAGCATAGCCTGCCACGGCATGGACAATAACTTGTGCCAATATCCTTATATATGGAACCTACACTTACACATTTTGTACATGCATGAACATTGCTCTTATTCATATTTTATACATGCATGGACAATACACTATTATCCTACTATTATAATCAATTACTGTATACACAATGTGCCTTATATTGTTATTATCAGCCAATCAGGCTGTCGCATTTCTTACATGGTTCAACTATACTATGTGTGCAATTACCTATTATCCTGATTGCTTTCTCTAAGTCTTTTACCTGTGTACTTTTGGGGCCGATGAGTCAGAACACGGCCATACTTATATATAATCCATTCTGGTATATTATTGTAAGCACTTTTTGTGCAAGGCCGACCCTTTTGGTGGCCGACGTCGGGTGGAACTTCGCCATGTTGTTACGCAAGTTCCGGCCCGATACCTTATCGTACCAACCCGAGACCTTATCGTACCTTTTTCCGGAAGTATCTTATGTATAAAAGCCAGCACATTCGCTGTATCAAATCAGTTGTTGATTGCAACATCTCCTAACTCAACTTAGAGTCTTACTTTTGCAGGCGGGTAGCTCCACCCACAGGTCTTCTTAGACCTAAGCGGCCGAGCTCATCCTCACACTCGTTCTACATCATCGGACTTTAGCCGATCCCGGATTCTTCATGAATCTAGCGTCGTGACTAAGCCCTTAAATCAACATTATCTCTTTCTACACTCCTTTAGAGTATAAACCTACAGACCTCCGTGGACTCTGGACTCTTCTATGAGTCTCAGCCTCGGCCTACGTCTTTATCAACAATCATAGAGCTTAACTAACTGTTCACTCTTTATGTAATGTGTGGAAGCTACCTTGGTCGTCCACTACCAACAACCAAGCGCTTCCTGCACCCGTGCCTACATCGGCACTCGTACGTCATCACACACTAAAAACATTACAGTAACAGTGACTTACTATTATAGCAATACAAAGTTGGTGGAACTAGTACGAACAGGAAAACTTTGTAGATGGATCCCCCAAGAGTTTCTACAACATAGTACATTGTGTGGCTACAACATTGACATTGAGCAACATAAGATACAATAAGTAAATAATGCTGCCATTGGTGGAGGGAGATGTCATGCCTACCACTTTCAAATGCAGCATCATTATAAAAAATGTGTGAGTGAAAGAAGTATTTCACTAATACAGACTTAAAGCTGAAGGGAACCAAAAGCAATATTTGAAAACAAACAAGCCTACGAGTACGTATATTAAATTATGAGTATAATTAGACATTAAATTAGGTCACAGAAGTCAACTCTTATTCTAGTTACACGCTATATCCCCGAGACTCAGTGTTCGAAGTGTGGTTATACGGGAGTATACAGCGTGCACCCACTTCAATTTTAGTGGTTACATGGCGGGTGGTCGTGTACCCTCATTTTAATACCTAGTTTTCTCCATATAGTTGCTTAGTGGTAGAGTGCTTGACACTCATCCATAAGGTCTTGAGTTCAATTTCCACCAGAGCATAACCTTTTTTTCATTTTAGTAATTCACTAATTCCTTAGCTATACAATACTAATCTGTAAGATTGCATGCACTGTGTACCAACCTTGATTTTTCCACTTCGAACACTGTTGAGACTCACTGTTATTGGAGTCCTACATTAATTATTTGTCTGTTTAGAATCATACAAGCATTATCTCTTGTAATATACATGTATAAGGCTGGTATACATGTACAGCTGTATATGTAGCCTATATGGTGTGGTCACACACATTATCTCCTTACTTTTGCTTTTTTATAATATAAATTTAGTTAACTACAATACCTTCAAGTGTTTTATCCATATTCCGAAGTAAGTCATGAGGTGCCTGACTTCTGGTCTGGTGTGACAACTGATTTTACTGGCTCACAGTATTATTCTCCATGGGTAGTATCTCACACTGGGCTTATTACTGAATCATGTGAGTTTTACTAGTCTCATATTAATTGAATGAGCCCATTGCACACGTAATCAAGATAATACCATATCTATACAACACTGTGTACATTGTACATTGTATTGTAAATATTAGGTTGTGTAGGCTATAAAATGATATCTCAAGCGTAAAGATAAGGATAACTAAGCTTACACTACTTGTAAATCACACTAAGCAGACTACAGCAAACTATGTTCATATACCAAACTACACTATGGTTAGGAGCTATCCTATTGTGGTGGCCCAGGACATTTCATAACATGGCCTGACATTTACGCACATTAAGTGCCTGGTAGTTAGTTGCCTCGTTCAATTCGTACTCATCTACTTACTCTTGTACTTACATTACTAAGCATGCATATACTTGCACTTATTCATAATTACTCTATTATGCAATTCCTGGACTATGCTTAAAATGATGTGAATATTATGAAACATTAATTACAACGAGATCTGATACCTCGGCCTCCATTACATGAGTATAAAAAGGCAGTTATATACAGTAAATCTCGGATCTCGTTGTAATTAATTTTGCATATGATTCCCATCATTTTAAGCATCTTTTGTATAAAGCCGACTGTAGTTAGGTCGGGCCTCGTCCACATGGCAGACATTTGGTTGCGCAACTTTCGGATGGCACTACGTCTGTTTAATGGAAACTTTTACCGAAAGTCTAAAACTATATAGAGCGTGTGCATTTGTATTGTACTCTCAGTTGATGCTTGAATCTCAATAAAGACACATCTATAATACTACTTATACAGAGAGCCTTCTCTTGTAGCTAAGATTCGTTCCAACTCTAGGTCCCATTGAACCTTGATGCCAAACTATCTATTAGGATCGAACATACTCTTTCTCAAGGTTAGTATAAGCATCGAATCGGGCCCTATGGGTCGTCTTGGTTAACTACTATATTGTAAGTAATGTTCATCGTATATGTAATATAGGAGGCTTAGCACCACTCAGAAGGCTCTTCTCACCTGCACTATTGGGTCAGCACTCATACCCAGAATGCAAAACATTACACTATTACTAACAACCACAGTCTAGCGGCAGGGTGAACCAGCACAATTATTACTAAAAGCTCCGCTGATCCAACTTTAGCCCCTGAATCTGACAGAAATAATGTATATATAATTATCTTTTGTAATCTTGTAGCACTCTTCTGCAGTTGTCTATGTTGTCAGAGGCAAATTTGGAGCAACCAAGCAGTGTCCTACTCCACCGATAATTTGGCCAACACTGTCTAATAAGAAACTAGTATTGTATTTACTGCTAGAATATATTTTGGAAATCTAGAATTGGCGCCTGATTATAGATAATATCATGGAAAAAAATTCAAATTACCAATTACTGTAATCAAAATGACGCCATGCTTTTTATTATTTGTAATTCCCTTGAACAATTATATTGCATGGTCAGAAACTGGTGGGTGTAGGCCAGACATAAAGTTGGAGATTGAATTGGGTTGAAAGTTTGCGTCAAAAGTTGAAATTTGAGGATCTGGGATTTTGCTTTACAGTGAAGTATACTCTAATGTGACACTCGGAGTCAAGTCAGACTGTCTATTGGGTTACTCAAACACATGCAATAACATTATTTCTAAGCTAACATGTGCATGCGAGAGATAAAGTAATAGTTCAGCTGCGTAGTGGTGAATTAAAGAAATTGCTATAGTGAAGAGCATCATTTAGTACAAAGTTGTATTTAATAAGAAAGTGGAATTAAAATGATTGAACTGTTCAGAATAGAGGTGGAACGAGACAGCATTTTTGGATTTGAGACACTACTTCTAGAAATTTCGAGGCGAGACGAGACTAGGTTTTAGGGTTCAAGGGATTTTTCTTAAACGGCTTGAAAAACTCTATATATTTGCTAGTTAGATTTCCAATAGTTTCAATTGCTACTCTGTAAATTATTTATATTTCATATGCGTTGCACATGTATTTATTATCATTATTCATCTCAATAAAAGGTTAACAGTAGACTGTGAAATATATTGCACAACATGTACATGGATGCTAATACACATGTAGTGTAACTTGACAACCTAGTATGGAGTTGTGTTTCCATTAATGAAATAATATCATGAGTAGACAACTTTTAGTAAGTACATAACATTGTACAATGGGAGTGGTGATTGACAGTCGTTAGTTAGTAGTTCTGTATGTAGTGATCGACTAGTAGCTCAGCGATAGCTGCACTGCTATTACTAGAAAATCAGTGTTGGGAATGTACATGTAGGTAGTATTGTAATGGTTCAGGACATTTGTACATGCGACTTCAGCTAAACTGATGGACATTATAGCACCCTAAGTGCCTAGTAATTGCCACAACACTACTCATTTAACACTCTGTTCTCTTGCACTTAGCTGTCTTGTTGCTCATGCCTACTTTGTTATACATGTCTAACCATACACTAATAACTACATATCAATTATATACTTGTAATGTGAATTACTGAGGCATTATATCCTTTTTATACCCATGTAAAAAGGCCCGACCTCTCATAATTGGCTGATATTGATTTCGCATATTATGATCTAGATGATTTTAAGCATCTTTTGTCAAACCCGACCTATTTTGGGTCGGCCATTGGGCTTCGGGCCGACATATTGTTGCACAATTTTTGGGCGACCCTACGTCGTCTTTTTACGACACTACGTCGGCCTTTTTACCGGAACTTCCTCCGGAAGTCCTTATACTATATAAAACACATTGTTTTTATGCTTTTTGTCTCAGTTCATGGTTGGATCTCAATAAAGACACATTTATACTTATATTCAGAGACTTTCACTTCATAGATAGGTCATTCTAGTTGTTAAGGTATTCGACCTTGCAACTCGAACTTCCTACTAGGTCGGATCACTCTCTTTCTCAGTATAGCAAACAAGCATTGCATGACTCAGGACCATATGGGTTGTCTTTGTTAGTTATTTGACTACTACTACCTGTTAATCTTTTATGTAATGAGAAGACCTAGAACCACTCATAGGCTCTTCATTTTGGAAACGGGAGTCGTCTTAGGACGACTTTACCAAAACCCAAAAACCATTACAGTATTACTAAAATGACTTGAATAATAATTTTTTATTTGATAGATTTATTGTTGATTAGCAATGAATTGTATTATGATTATTAATTTATTGCAAGTATAAATTATTAGGTGCGATTTTGTTTTCCAGTCTGAAACACTAATTGCCATCCCTAGAAGACTTTTGAGACAAGACGATTCAATACGAGACTGGAGAAATCTCAAGTCTCGTTCCACCTCTAGTTCAGACAGCGTGTTTTCCAACCTGTTGTAACAAGGCACGTTGGCTCTGATCAAATTTGGCAATGCTTTGATTCATGATGGTCACTGAAGGCAATGGTTAATGAACTTTGCTACTGTGGAGCAATTTAATTATATTTTTCATTGCTAAAATAATAATCTGCAAGTATAAGTACTAGAAACTGAGTAAAACTACAACAAATCATCGCTGGATGACCACGATTGCTGCAGCCAAGTCTGTATGGTAAGGATAACATTGAATTGCAAAGATTGAAAGAGGCACAGCATGCATTGAATTGAAAAACTAAATCGCATCAAACCCCGCTTTCGGCCTACATTTTGGAATTTTGTTGATTTGAAACAAGAGAAAAAACTGTGCAGCACTACTTTTTTATGAATACTTTTAGGTAAGACAATTCCATCTGGATTTACCATAGTCTGTTATTTTCCCATTAGCACGTATTAGTTTACAATGTATTGAATTTGCTCTACATCTGTTTGATCCATATACATCTTATTCAGCCATTAGTTGTTTTGTTATCAGTATTTTATAGTTAGCTTTAGCCAAATCATGCAAGTCACCTGACTGTCTGACTTTAAGCTTACATGATGGTAACCACATGCATTTGCTTTGTTTGCATTACACTCTTTTGAATTTTGCTATTGTCGTATCCTGGGAAATAACCTACATCTATGTTCTACTTTTAATTATAATACCCGTAAAATATTTACTAAATTATTATATCATATTCTTGAGGTCTCAATCCCTTATTGTTTTTTATTTTCACATAGTAAAATAAATAAATCTATTACAACCAGACTTTGAATTAGATAACCAGTGAATAAAAAATGATTATTGGGAATTCCAATAAGTTGTTCTTTAGTTCCCCCTATTGCCACCATACTGAGACCAGTATCAATCCAGTTTTAACTATCAGTGTAGTGTCAGGGTGGCACAGTTGGTGGCATACATGCACACAAACCGAGAGGTTGTGAGTTCAAACCCCCAGCTGTGTCATTTCTGGCAAAGGCCTTCAGCAAGCCTTTCACACTAGCTGCGCCTGTTCGGATCAGGGCGTATAAAAAATACAGGAGGTCCCGTGTAGTGTCTACATCAAAAACACGCACGTTAAAGATCCACCTCTACCCTGATTCGCAAAGAGAAGCCAGATTCTGGCGGGGTATTTGACCACCTTGGGGTGGCAGGTTGATGTAGTGGTCACTGACCATGCACTCCTGTTGTGGAAGGTGAGCTCTTCCACTCAGGACTCAGCTCCTGTCGCTCATACAAGTTTCGAACTTCTGAGGTCCATTAAATAGGATGGCCAAGTGGCTCGACAGTAACAAAACATAACAAAACAAACATAACAAGGACAATTGCTGCATTAGGATGGTAGTATGTACATGTATATTATGAAAGTAAACATGGTGCTAGCAAAAAAGGTTGATATTATCATAACTAGCCCTCTGAGGACTGATCCCGATATAGTCGGGATCAGTTGTGTTTTCTGCAGGCCCAATCCCGACAATATCGGCATTCAAATTACTATGCTATTCTACTTAGTTTTTAATCCTACAGTAAACCTAAATTTATATTCTAAAAGCTGAGAGTTTTAGCTTTTAAATTGTATGGATAATCTCATTGACAAAACACATTTGGGTAATCCAATAGCTGATTACTTAACAGTAGCAAACCAGCCCCAACTGCACTGAACTTGAAATCAGTGAGTGAGGTCAGAAACCTGAGTAGAGTAATAATCTCCATGGCACAGAATTTTTTAATATTTTTGATCTAAAACTTGTTTATGGGGAAAAGGGACTTGGCGAGAATGTTGCTGATGCTTCCCACCACTTTTTACAGCTTATAAAACATATTTTATACATTCTATGTCAGTATGCCATAAATTTGGTAAACCAATACATTCTACACATGGATGGGCTATTTTACAGCTATAGATCAGTTTTTTACCAACAAAGTAAATACATAGAAAAAGTAAAGACAATGTACAATCTTGCATACCACTTGTAGCAACAAACATAACTAAGATACCTCAAGTAGTGTTGCAGTTATAAATATTTTAGTATGTGATGTACAAATGTATGACACACTTGAAAAATTAATTGGGCCTGTTGGGTATGTTATGCAATATTTAATTGGTCCTCAAAGGGCTAGTGAACACTAGGTAAAACACATATTTTGTCAAAGGTATAATAATTATAGTGCCAGGCATTGAATATCTGAATGAGGACGTTGAAATAATATGTGGATAAGATAAAGAAGGTGTAATAACATAATAATTGTGTGATGTGGAGAGTTGTGACTCAACAGTTTGTATGGAAATAGCTAGAACCAGAGCACTACACAGCAGAACATGATCGAATGTTTTCCAACAGGTGGGGATAATCTGTTTCTAGGTCTTTAAAGGCTTGAGATAATATTATAGCCTGGTAGAACGGTCCTCTATGTCCAGTTCTTGTAGTGTTCAACCTCCACTCACCAACAAAGAGCCCAAGAGGCACTAGAGAGCCATTGGAATGTTTCAGATGTACAATACTTCCACAGTCCCCTGGCCACAATTTGCTGAAATTTATAGATGAAACTTTGTAGAGAAACATTCTACACGAACATTATACTCCCCGACAACCAAGTCTTACCATAACACAATTTTTAATTATGGCGAAAAACACAAAGAATTAGGACTGTCTGCACAATTATTCCCATGCAAGGCCAACTCTTGATAAAGCAGATTTATGGTAAAAGATTACCTAAATTCATTGCATTTTGAAAAGATGAAATCTAGATTCATTAATTACATTAATATAATATTTAAATCACCTGTTTCCTTTCAAAGCTGAAACTTTGACTTTGATAATTTTTCTGGGAAAGACAGAGTTATTAAATTTCATCTACTGTAGAAGAGTTGGTTGTACCAACGCACATGTACATAATTATAGGTATGAAGGATAATCATAATTACACATAGTGGTAGTTTAAGTAGCACCCACTTACTGACTATCACACGTTAATGGACAATCACATGTTAATGTGAATGTGATGTGCTGACCCAGAGCTTGTCCAGGTTTACGTTGATCTGGTGTTTCACATGTGATCCCTTCAAGTCCTTTTACTATGATGGATGTGCGGGTGTGCAGCTCTTCGACATCATCTGGACAACTGAGGAGTTGAACATGATTGGTGACCCTACAACTGGCTGAGTTGAGTTTTCTGTCTAAAATAGCTGCTTCATCTGGAGAGATTTGAAGAAGCGCGACATCATTCATCATTAGATGTGGGCAGAGAGAATTAGAACCTGGAGGGCATTTTTTATGTGGGCAGCTTGTTTCCCACCAATCAGAGTTGCCAGAGTTCCTTAGGTGATGATACCAATGCCTGTAGCAGAACAACACAGGATGTTGAGTGTCTAGAAATGCTGACTCACCCCCAACTGATACACAGTACTTGGTCTTTGAGGATCGACTTTCTACTAGGGCGCGTATCTGAGAGATGAGCTGAGTGTCGCCGTCAAAACTTTGCCTAATGTAACTGTTGTCTGCCGAGGCACCTTTTTCTCGTTCTGCTTTCATCAGCAAGAGATGTGCTGCAACAACCAAATAAGTAGCTTGTCTGCCGTTGGAGTTTGGAGATTTATCTATTGCGGATACAAGAAGCTCACCTGTCAATGAGTCATCGTTGGTCCAGTTACCGCCAGTTGTTTTGTACTTGTTAACTGTTAGTTTAGAGTGATTGGCCCCATATTGAATATTTTCAATTTGACTTTCTTGATCTTCTGTTCAGTACATCCCTCAGGAAAATTACCATATAGGTTATCGAAGGATTGAAAGGCGATGCAAAATATGGTTGTTCTAGGGGGGTACCCTAGAACAACCACAGTGTCAATACATTTTTGTAAAATGACAACTGTGGCTGTTATATTATTATATAGCTACAAGTACATTGCGTCATGAATGAACGGTCTATTGATTGCAGGCCAGTTGGATCAGCTTTGAGTGGGGGTGGACAACTGATTATTTGGTCTCAAATGATAATATGGCTAAATTTAATTCATATTTTTCTTGTACAAGTAGTTTTGATGTTCTTCTACTTCTTATTCACATTTGCAGTACCTTTGGTATGTTGACCATAGCCTATGCAGTAACTTCTAATTTTGTCAATGCTACCCCCAACAGCAAGCATGCTTTAGCTCAGGTTTCTTAGAAGCAATGCTCTTTTGACTAGGACATCAACCATGAGGCCCATTATAAATAAGTGGAAAGGACCTAAAGGCTATTTATTGTTAATAATGTAATTGTCTTCTCTTGAAATAAGTTTTCCAACCTCCATCTTGCATATTATGCAGACTGCTTCAGTTTCAGTTTGTTTCTTTGCCCTACTGCTTGAACTTTAGAATGGAACCAGCTGTTGGCTGAAAAGGGAGAAGTTCAGCATTAGCTTCACAAATCACTTACTTCTCAAACTCTGACTATCACTGTGTAGTATTTCTTTAGTGCAAATTGTAATCATTTATAATGATAATTATATATAATATTCAGTAATATTGATATTCTGTTGAGTATTTTTATTTTTATTTTAGACCTACTCGATACTTACACTATTACTATACTTTTACTAAACTACATGTGATTTTAATTCCCCATAGTCATTATCATATATAATTATGCTATAGAAGCCATATGATGTTGTATGACATATGAATAATTTATGCAATATGAATATTATTACATAACTTTAAGATAATCATAATCAATCCAATGCGTGAATTTTAATATAAATTAAATTTATAATAATAATAATAATCATTATAATATAATTAAATAAATAGTCAATAGTTTAAATGATTTTAACAATTATTCATATTGTTTAAATTAATATAAAATAGTGTAAAATAAGTATAATTATAACAATCATATTTTTAATTTTAGGCCTAAATGTCTACCAATTTTATTTTTGAATTAGAATTTATTATTGTTTTCATTCGCCAACATCGTAAATGGCTAAAAACTGAAAAAAGAAGTAAGCAGACACAATAATCTCCATATGAATGCGGACATTATGATTATATTACTAATTTAAATTCTTATACTAGCATATGGTATAGGTCCCTATGCGTACTATTAGTATTATAAAATTTAATAATGTAATACTCGTATGAACAAATAATTAAATTAAATTATTATTGGTAATAGGCCTAATTACAGCATAGTTATATAAAAACAAATTATAGTAAATAATAAAATGTGATTAAATTTTAATTTTTTATTAAATTGTTTACCCTGTTAATAACATAAATGCTGAAAACTAACTTTAAAGGTAATATTGAGTATTTAATAAGGCCTTTTACTGTGTAAGCCCTATCCTTACAGTGGTAAAGGGGCATTTCAAAAAAAACAGATAAAACAGGACATTTCACTACCGGACTGTTCGAAACTGTTTTGGTTATTTTTAGAGGAGCACAACTTACATACAAATAATTTCAAATAAATAAAAGATAATTTTGAAAATAGAAATTATTTGAAGTCTAGGGCTTAGAGGTTTCAAACTGCCTGGTGTTGAACTGTCCAGTTTCGAAAGGTCCTGTTTTGAACTGTCCTTTTCATACAGTCGCAAAATCCCTCCCAATCGTGCAAATCAATTTTTTGAAAGTTTCCAAGTTGTAGTAGGCCTAAGTGTTATCATGTAAGGCAGCAGAGCTGGGTCCAAGTCATAGGTTTGACTTGACAAGAATTTAATTCACGAGTCGACTTGATTTGGACTTGCCAACTTGGTGACTTGACTTTGACTTGCACATCAATGTGACTTCACTTGACTTAATTTGAAAATCTGAATTACTTGTGACTTAGGACTTTGAATTGGGGTATACCAAGTCAATGTGACGGATAAAATTGTGTACACTGTTTAGCCAACATAAAAAAACAAGTCTTAATTGTCTACCCACATATCACTTTCCTCAGAGTATATCAGGGTTAGGGGTTTGAGACTATGCACTACAATATGAACTAGTTTGGAATTACAGGGTAGCTAGTTGACACCCCCTTATCGTGTGCTGCTTACGTCCGATTAAACACTGTATCACCATTACTAATGTACAATACCACATGACCAGTCTAGATATCAGTGCCAATATCATTACATCATCTATAGACTGGTTCTTTATCATAGTTGAATGGCATGCATACCCAGCTAAACTTTTGCATGGTTTGAAACAGAGTTGTGTCCCAGTCGACTTGCAAGTCAACAAGTCAAGCCATTTTTTAAAACTTTGGAGGCAAGTCAAGTCCATGTCGAGTCAGTGCTACCTTAAGTCAAGTCAGCTGTCATGCAAGTCACAAGTCAAGTTCAAGGCCGCTTGTTTACTTGCAAATTGAAATGCAAGTCAAGTGGGAGACAACTTCAAGATTATTGTACATCTTTCCAAACATCACTTTTTTTCTTTTAGTAGACATTCCAATGCATGAAAAACCATGCCAAAATGTAGGATGGGCATGTATGCTAGACATTAATTATGGCAACTAGTCTATGTATGTAGCAATATTGGCACTACAGTTGAGACTGGTCATGTAGTATTATATACAGTATTGGTGACGGTGATACTGTGTTACATAGCATATAAACAGAACATGGGACAGTACAGAGTGTCCACTGGCCAGTCCTGCAATTCCAGTCTACGTATTGTAGTTTAATTGACTAATTATTGCATTGTGCGCTGTATCCACTACTTACACCATACTACTTGCACTACTTTATTCTCCACATTGACTTGACAGAACCCAAGTCAAAATCACAAGTCATTGCTGCGTCCAAGTCAAGTCACATTGATATGCAAGTCAAATTCAAATTAAGTCAGCGTGTTGACAAGTCCAAGTCAAGTCGACGTATGATTTGACTTAGCAAGTCAATCTATGACTTGGACCCAGCTCTGGTATGCAATAGATTGCAATGTCTATTAAAAAGGCGATGTTTTGTAAAAAAACCTGTCAATGTTTTTTGAAGTTGTCTCCCACTTGACTTGACACTTGCATTGTACACTGACTTGAAGCAGCTCTGACTTGACTTCAACTTGGCTTGCCTCCAAAAGTTTACAATGAGTCGACCTGTTGACTTAGATCCAGCTCTGTTGGATAGAGACTGAAATAAGAAGTTTAAATTTAGCTTTGTTATGTAGTGAACTACAACTATCCTACGCATCCCATAGGAGACTGTGCCAAGGAGCTGTGCACCTATTGGCTAGCAGGATAAACGGATTTACGGTAGCTAGCCGACTTGTAGAAGACTGCAATCCTTATCTTCATAAACTTTGGTGAGTGAAGACAAGGGTTTCTTTGTACCCGGTTGCTTGTTGCTGTAGGTTAGCTAAGGATAAGGTGAAAAGGTGAAGGGATGAAGAAAAAACTTAAACTTTCCTAGGTTATTTGAACTCCAAAACTGAACCAACTGTCAAAACCATGTAGGCTGCAGTGCTTTACTACAACCAACTAGAAGACCAAATGCAGCCCAGTAAATTTCTTACAATCAATTCAGACCGGTGCTTATTATACAGTCATGTAGATATAGGCCTAAATAACATTATTTATATTTATGTAAATGATTGATCAAAACTTCATCTGCTCAAACCATTATTGCATTAACTAGTAGTTATAATATTATATTCCATATCATTTTCAGGATTTTTATTTGATGGAAGGAAAAGACAGAAAGATGCAGACACTTGGCAGCTACCAGAAAGTGTGGTTCCAACATCAAAGGAAGAGTCAGACTTATGTGGGAGCAAATCCTATGAAGCTGTAAGCAAAAATTCCCTAGTGTATTATTGTACTTAGGATGCCTGCCTGGTTGGTCAAAACTAGATTAAACCTATAGTAGGCTAAATGCGTCACATATGACTAAAATTGTTTAAGGTAAACAAACAGGATAGGCATACTTGACCTGCATTTCAGCCATGCAATGCCCTAACCAACATGTATTACAAAGTGTATAAATTTACACCTAGTAGTATATATTTGTAAAGAACATGCATGCTGTCAAACTACTTTGGGTTGTGATTGAACATCATGGCACTTCTGACAGAGTCATGTTTTTTTTCATTTATTTATATTAGTTTATGTCATCATTATTCAAATAGTAGTGATATTAAAATAAGGTAATAGAACATGGGGCTAATCAGATAGTTCGAAACTAGAGTTGTGACAGCCCCATTCCAGAGGTTCGCCAGCCACAGAAGGCTGACACATGCAACCAGGGACACACGCTGCGCCTACCCACTATGCATCAAGCTCCCAGAGGTGAGCAGCCAGGTGTCCCGCATAGACCCCACCGGGGAGGCCTCGTAGGTCCCACGCATGCTCACCAAATAGATTAGCGGCAGTAAAATAAATAGACCTCTTTCCCAGTTCCGAATTAACTTTAATTGATTTCAGTGGATTTTTCAATGTCATGGGGTGTACAGTCTCAATTAAATTAAGATTATTAAGTTGATTGTTAAAGTTGACCTTCTTTGCAAACCCACTATTTAGCACCATGGCTGTCATAGCTTTATAATCATATCTAAACTGTTAGTGGAGTAACTATCTCATGCTAAACTGCACGAAAAGTAGTCAAAAATGGTTAAAATTTCCATGATAATGTTTGCAGTGAGAGTTACCCTCCCTTACTAATAATGTCAATTCGCATAAATTGTATCCGATTTTCTCAACTTTTTCACGCTGTACATTGTATCAAATAGTCAAACTTGCTATCATAGTAAACATGTCCTTGTATAATATGTATTTCTAGGTAACACAAGCATGTGGGGGAGAGACTACTCTGATTCTATTTAGATACATGGGAGATCTTCTAATGACTTTAGAGAAAAGCTAACTATGTCTATCATGCTCTTCGCAGGGTTGTTTGTTAGTAAGTGAAAATTTGGCTAATGAACTTAATAGAAAAATGGTAGCCGGTTGTTTTACCATTCTTGTCATAGTTATGGGTGCACAAAATTAGTTTACATTGCAGGTCAACTACACCTTGTTTGCACAACAACCTCTCACAGTTGCAACTTAGCTTATACACATACTTAGATGATTGCCTTTCTCATGTATTCACAATAATATAGATCTCTGTTGACACGTACAAATAGTCTCTAACAATCAAGCAGTCCCGTGTAACATATTTCTGATCGAGTATTTATGTCAGTTCAGTCATTAATATTGTATCTTTCTACAAAATTATGAGATACCATGCTCTATGATGCCGCCGAGTTTAAAAATAGATATTTTGATAGAACCCCTAGTTTTATTATAAGATATTGGCATGGGTTAATTAATTTAATGATAGAGGGTAGCACTAGCCCTATTGTATAATTTTATTTCTACTGTTTCTACATTTAATCCTAGTGGCCAGGTGAACTGTCTGCATAAGTAATGATGATCAACCTTTTGTTGTTTTATGTTTCAGTAATGATGGGCTTATGAAGAAGAAAGATACTTCACTCCTATGCTCCCTTTCCTACTAATGGATTCAACTACAGGTACTGTATGTCACAATTAAAATAAATGATATATTTGTGCAATGTAGGTCCTAAATCAGTGGTATTCAATTCAAATTTTAATAAATGTACATGTATGTTTGGTACATGCATGTGCAAGTCCCTGGCTTAGCAATCATTTATTGTGTTTTATTGTTATTCATAGTCTTGGCTAGCAATCTGAAAATTTCAGCGACTGATGCCTGCATTTGTGCTGCATTAATGTCGTATTCAACCACATTTCATGCAGTTTTACAAACTGAAATGCATGTGAACACACAGCCATATTATATGTACATGTAATATCGCTAGTACCTGGCAATGCACCTGGCCGCTATGTACCTGGCCTCTAGCTTGGGGGCCCAGTCACCTGTTTGATCCTCAACCCATGTAATTGCAATCAATAAGAAGCTGGTAGAATTAGTCATGTAATTAGTTAGTATTATTTAGTGTCAGTAAAAGGGTTCTGCTGGTAAGCAGTAGTCATTCTGCCAATGTTGCACCAACAAGTTTCATCAACATAGCCTCTACAAAGTTGTGATTTTCTTCTGCAAATTGCAGTAATAAAACTCTGATTTTCATTTGCAGAATAAGAAGAGATTACAGAGGAAGGGAAAAGGAAAGAAGTATAATAATTCAATTATATCTATGTAATTATTGTAATAAACAGGTTGTAATAAAACAAGTATTCAATACAAATTATGTTTCTCTGTTTATTTACATGTACATGTATGTTAGACTTATACTACAGCTGGAACTACTAGGCAGGTGTCGAAAATATGTACAAAACAGTTGCCTTCTGTGAAAGAGCATTAAGGATAGCAGAGTTTATTTTTTCACGCTACTATGGTGTACAAACAATGCCAATCCTAGCCCAAACCACTAGTGACTTCTTCACAAGTCATGATCATGAGTTCATAACCAATTTAAATTTGAATTGCTTCTAGAATCAGTCTTTCTGAATGTACATGTAAGTAAAGTATTTCTACCAAGTTCATTCTACAGTAGGAGCATAACAAGACTCCAGAAGCCAAGCCATAGTTGATAATGTTGTTAAATATCATAACACAGCAGTACTATGATACAAGTGTCAATGCTATAGGCTTCTGGGTTAATGCATGTGCTATTTTTCACAATGTTTCTGGGTTGTCTCCCCTCTCTCAAATGTTATGCAGGGAATAAAACATCCAAGTGTTAAATTATGTGGATTTAACATGCATATTTGACCAAGTACAAAAGTGCTCCAACTACTATTAGTACGAATATCATTTACAATGCACGTGTCAGCAGCTACGTGTATGTATACTGCAATTGTTCAGCTGTGGAGGAGGGAGGACAACTACTAAATATATACATGAAATAATTGAAAGCCTCCTACAGAGAGCAAGTATAATATTAGATGCTGGTTTTCAGTATGTCCCATCTACACTAATGGTTGCCCTCTCTTTTACACAGCTGAGTAAACATAGTTGCTACAAAAACAGTGCATCTCCTACCACATTTTTGTAACTTACATAATATACATGTACATGTATGGTATTGCGTTCATGCATCCATGGTGTTCCTCTTAGAGCTGCTAGCAAGGTACATGCACATGTACATTTGTATATTCTGAACTGAAGTTGTATTCTCTTTACATGTATGTGACATCTATAATTTTATTTTTCTGTTGTTTTAATGGATCGATCAACATGTACATGTAGGTATTCTTGGTAGATTAGGCTTACTTTAGTCGTTGTCTGCTGGAAGAATGTACTAAAAATTGCGTTCATGGGTAGTACACAACCTGAAGCTATACAATATGCTAAAATAAACACTGAGAGAACCTTCAATCTTTTGTTTATGTATAACCTACTGCTGCTGGTCTCACTAGAATAATTATTATGTCCGATATACAATGTACGTATGTCTCTCACATTTACATGGTTATGACCTGTGTGATAGATTCGGCTCTGTCTGTCTATTCTAACTACCCTAATTGCTTCGGTTCTGCAGGGAACATAAGTTTGGATAGTCTGTTAGATTGTTAGATAATTGTACACAGTATGTTTTATATTATGCATGTACACTGCTAGTACATGACTCTTTATTATGAACACAATATGTGATGTACATGTACATGTAATACATGTACATTGTATATTATGTAAAACATTTTGAGAGGTCTGGTGTTGTTATTTAATGTATAAGAGTATTATAATCCAACATGTAGGTATGTAATTCTTCAACTCATTGTCTCAACAACAACAAAGATCTCTAAGGCAGAGAGAAAAAGTGCAGAACACATGTCACAAGGGCCCCTGTGGCTAATAAATTGTAGATATACTGTATATCAAAGAGGAGCAGGGATCAGCCCTTGGCCACCTTTGTTGAACTACATGTAATAATATTGATAGACCAACTGCTGTTAGTACTTCCTCGTTCTCAATTATTTGCAAGCAAGGCAACAGGTAGTGCAAGAGAAAGGAATGACATGTACTTTCATGCCTTAGCCTACTCTAACTAATAGTACCACGTAGGTAAATGTGTTACTGCAACTGCAGCCCTTTCAAGCAGGTATTGCAATACACTTCAATTTGAGAAGCTAAAATATTTAATATTATTAACTTCCATATGACATGTATAATTGTACACCTGTCTACATGCACATCACATAATCCTAATATTCTCAATACAGTGCAATGTAAGGATGGGACAGAATAAGTCTGTGTCATTTCATATACATTGTACATGTACATTTACGCGTACATGGTAGATGTACAATGTACATGTATCACATGCTTAGCTGTTTCTCATCTATTAATGGTGGTGTATGATTTCACCACATTTTCACTACTGCTCTTCAGTCACTGCTCATTAAACCCAGCATGAACAGTGGTACCCCAAAACATAAACAGAGAGTTCTTGAGCTGTCATTTTAACCTGCTTTGCTGTGATGTTGCTGCTCTTGTTTTGGTTGAAGAATACAGACGGGGAGCTTCATCCTACATGTACATACTAGATGCACACAGATTTATAGAATATAATTTATAATACAGTGAATTGTGAATAGGCTACACATAAAAATATGAAATCATAACTTAACCCTTTCTCAGGAAGATTCTTTATTAATATTGAATGTATTTTGGAGAAATACAATTCATAGGCACAAAACTATTGATTGCAGTTGGAAGTCGTCCTCTCTCAATCTATTTTGTTTCATTTCTACCAGTAGGAGACAGATGGAAAGTGAGAGGATAACTTCTCTCTATGATCATTATTGAATGAAGGCCCTTGCTCCTGAAGAATAGTTATTATTTAGATTACAAATTTAGTTAGAATTGCAACATGTATATCAAGTTGATACTCCTAGATTTTGTTCATTCATCAGAGAATTGTTATAAATAGAAGTTGTCCTCTCTCTCACCATTTGTGTTTTGCTGGTAGAAGTTGAACATAACTGGCTGAGAAAGGCTAATTTATAATTACAATAAATATCTAATGAGTGCCCAGTAGACAATGCACATGCAAGGCTGGGTGTTTTCTGTACTGCTGATGGTCAGTGTGTGAAGAGAGGACAACTACTAATACACCAAGGTCTAACTACATGAACTGCTATTTCCTACTAACAATGAACAGCTAGCGAATGAGATTGTGCCTACGTTCAAGAGCAATGTTAATTATTGTGCATTTTAGTGATACTGTTGCATTAGTTAATGTTGTAGTGTTGGGCACCCTATAACCTGTAGTTGGGAAGCATTGCATCATTGGGTGATGTAATTATCATAAAGTGAAATAATAAAACATTATTGTAATGGCTGTGCGCCACAGGCCAGCCACTGCTAGCTTGTAAGAGTAGAGAGATGATAACTTCTTATTGGTTCAAGCCACCCTAAGTAGGTACTGGGTTTGCTGCTATCCTATGTGCTCCCAGATCAACTATTCAGTGGTATTTAGTAGTGTATTGTGTGAAAAACACTATCTAGGTATAACAATGATTCCTCTGTACAATGAAATTGTCCTTTTCTATACTCTGTAGTACTGAGACAAGAGAATACACAAGTAAGTATAATAATATAAATATCACAGATAAGATAATGGGTGATTATTGCATAACAATTACATAATAGATTAATATGGATGATAGCCATCTAACCACTTGGCCTGGCCTGCTTAGTGTCCTGTCATAGACACAGATTAACATAGAGCTGTCTGGTAGGTCCTACTGCGGTCAGTGTCAGGGGCAGCGTTAGTGTCAAAGGCGGCCTCAGTGTCAAGGGCGGCCTCAGTGTCAAGGGCAGCCGGTCACCACATTATACAGTTTATTAAAACAGTTTTAAGGCACTGTCTTGTAATACCAGTTAAAAGCTTTGATAACCAAGTCAATGTACAATTACATAGTTTTGGATTTCTTTCACCCATGGCCTCCGCATCTTTTTCATCACTGGTGGCGGTTCTCTTTAAAATTTCTTGAGCAGAGCGAATTCCCTTTTCATATATCTAAAATACAGAACATTTCACTTGTCTTTTGCTGCAGCAACATTTTTCCATAAAGTTGTCCAAATAGCATCTCTATGGGAGATTAGCGACACTCCTTAAACCTTCATAAAATGCTGTCAAGAGTGAAAAAGTTACCATAGCTGGGTAAACTGTGAGATTGTTGAAAATTATGCAAGGGATTGAACTTACATTGTACAATGTGCTTCCAGCTGTTATGTCTATAGCAGTTGAACCAAGTCTAGGCCTATGAATTTGTCTGCTCCCCCTACAGTTCATTCACCTCTTCAGCTATCTGCTATGTAATACATGTACATTACAAATTAGTATCAACTTATTAGACCTGTGAAAGTACAGAAAGCGCTAAGGGTTCCATCTCAACATGAATGCTAATCTACATGCACATGTACATGTAAATAAGGGGTAAAAATCCATGTAACAACCTACAGTTTTCAAGCAGTATAATGTTAGTAGCGGTATAAAATTATTGTATAGTGCAAGATTTAGATTGCTGTAAAATTGCAGTATTAGGACAAGATGCTAAGCATATGCTACAAAGCAATGCAAATTGAAGAGCATAGATTATTTCTTGTTACTCTGGCCAAACCAAAAGTGATGCTATTAGCATATTTAGTCTCAAATAAGGGCTGTTGTACTTGCTGTGGAAAACTATAATATTAATTAATTAATTAGCTGATTTTCACATCAGAATAATGTACACAATGTACTTGTTAAATGCTGGCTTGCATCATATGATTGGTCTCTAAG